>OX419585.1:13824136-13914898 GCA_948473455.1 Teleiodes luculella | reverse complement strand
AGTGAGGTGAAATACGCGATGCTTTGAATAGTTTTGGTTTTGCCGAGTTTATTGTGGTTTTGTGCTCCATTTTGCGGAACCCTAGTTTTCCTTGTATTTCGTGGTAGGTATTGCATAAAGTTTTTTCATGTTAATAATATAAAAGTATGTAAATTAAAAAACCAAACCAAACAATAACTTTAACCACAGAAATTTATCGGTTTTATTGCTATTCATCATAAAGGTCATATCTGCCGTACCGAGGGTCTTTAGCCTACCCTGTGAAATAAGTCAAATAATTTTAATAAAAATAGATAGGCGGGGACATACATACACATAGCTATCTGACCTCAAACTAGGCAGAGCCTGTACTGATTGGTGTTAGATAGCTGATATACATACATTATGATTGAACAATAATATTGGGATTCGTCACTCCTGAGAAAGTAGATGCAACTGCATACCATCACCCGGGTGACAAAACCACTTAATGCTTTCAAAAAATCTTTTACAGGAGACACAAAAAACTACCTACTAAAAAAAAGTATGATAGGTAAATAAAAATTCTGTAGTTTTTTAGTTACTATATGATTATCTTTAGAGCTTTAAAACAAAATTAAATGCGTAAATTTTATAGTGCAAATAAGTAGGGGAGTATTGGGCATTCTAAAACAGTTTTCGGATCATCGTTCACTGGCACTCCGTTCATCTCGCCTCGCTATCGCTCCGCTCGTTTCACTACGCTTAGTGAACAATGATTCGAAAACAGTTTTAGAACACCCAATACTCCGTTATGAACGGAACAGGTGTAGAAAGTGATCAGTGTAAACGAGTCGTGTTAAATACTCACCAGAATTTTTCTAAAACTCTCTCACACACACACACACATCACATCACATTACGATAACTACAATCTCTGAGGGTTCTGGATTGCTAAGATTGCTCCCTCGACACTGACATCGGTTGATTGGCTGAAGTTCGCTGAATTTAAAGAATTATAAGTTTCGTTCATTATCAGCACAGCCTGGCTGGGATTCGTCTTGGTATACAAAACTGACTTGGACCATCATCCGTTGACTGGCTGAAGTTCAGAAAACTTCCTTCAACTTCAGTAGTGACAAGTCAAGGTTCTGGATGACCAAAACAAAATTCCCGACAGTGACATCAAATGAGGGGTTGAAACTTATAGAAGAACTACTTTCAACCTCAGCAGTGTAGGGTTGAGGGTCTTAGATTGAAAAAACTTCCCCCGTCTAGTGGTGATGAAAGAATATGAACAATACGTCAGTATCTCACCACGACAACTTGAAAAGTACAAAACTGCTTACAGTAACATCAATCTTTACCCTAAGTATAAACTGTAAGCGATTAGCGGAAAAACTGACAGCCTTAGTAGCATCTTCCAGCCGACCTTAGAACAAGAAGAATACATATATGCAGTGATTTATTTATTATATTTATTGGGTGTTGAATTTTTATAAATTTATTATTTATGTATAGTTCCATACTCTAAACAAGTGACAAATACAGCAGTAGGTAAAAGATGAAACACATGATAAATAACAACAATTTAATAATTTAAAAAGCTTTCATTTAAATTTATTAATTAAGTTATTATTATTATTCCACGACAATTTATTTGTCACATGTATTATTTCTTAAAATATTTCGTAAATGACATAATGAATTGAGGAAAAAGTGATTTCAAAGATCTTCTGATGAGGTCTGATGAATAAGTTTCTTGTTTACATTAAAACCAAAATTGCTTTTTACGTTTTACCATGCCAAACATAGATTTCGTTTATTAGAGTTCTAACCGACCCTCAGTGAACGGAGCGTGATAACATATCCGCTATAAGGCAATAACTTAAACCCAATACCTTTAATAAAGTTCGAATTAAATTGATGGGATCCGTAGGTATAAATAAACATAGAATTACATTCTACGAACAGGTTTTTTTTTATGCTTATAATTTAAATGTAAGTAAGACGTATAATATTTGAATTAAGAAAATAAGTCGTCACGTACCTTACTCTCTTAATTATAGTTATTGTTGTTGTTGTTGTTGTTGCTATTACGAGAACGAAAAATCTCGTTGAATATTTGTCATTGTTTAAATTTCAGATATTTATAACAAAATCGTGGTATATTAAGAATAAGAAACATTTATTTGCAGGACATTCTCATCTACCGAACTATAGTTACAAAATATTTAGCCTTAGAATAAAAATAACTTTCTTTCTATCATAGCATAAATAAAAGAAAACTATTTAGAAAATATTACTTAGGTATCATACTGTTGAATGTAGGTCACGTTCCCACGCTATGAAGTATAAATGCAATTCCTAAAGAACCCTAAAGCATCAATGCAACGCGAACATGCTGACGATGACTCGTTTCGCGAAGCTAGGACTTTTGCTGACGACGACGCTCAACAAGCCGGTTCCTTTTTTTAAAAAATAACCCTATCATTGTAGAAATAATAAAGTGTGGGTCTCGGTGATAAAATGTTTTTTTTTTTTCATTATGAGGTTTTCCAATTACAAGTATATTTGCGATAGGTCATTAAAATTTATTCGAAACGAGTTAAAAAAAATGTTTTTGAAATCAATCAACCTTTATTGTACCTATTGTTGGTTCCACCTATTATCGTTTCAAAGTCGGTTAAAAATAAAGGTAGATTCATATGAGCACGGTTTTGACTATGTAGAGTTTAGAGGTATAAATATTAAAACTCGTATAAATAATAAAATAAAACAGATAATATATAATAATATGAGTACAAGTTAAAAGTAAAGTTTTGCTTATCTGTAAAATCTAAGTCTGTACCTATAGGTTGATATATTTCATCGTTGTTGTGACAACCTCCGTGGTCGAGTGGTAAAACGCTCACCACATTACGGAGGTTCCGGGTTCGAAACCCGGCACGGTCGACCTTGGAATCTGGAATGATTCTGTGCGTCGGAAGGCACGTAAAACCTGGTCCCGGCTACTATCTTCGGATATAGTCGTTTTTTATTTTTATTTTATTTGTAATAATCAGGTAACAAGGCTTGTAGATAGAATAATAATATAATTTAAAACTTTTAAAATATTATACATACACTGAATTAAATAAAAAATATGCAACTTAAAAAACTTATTGACACCAAGTTGTTCTATCGTTGTGAACTTACCTTTATATATTTTCGCTGTTGTCGTCAGATTTTGGTTCCAATTTCAATTAAATCAGAATCATTTTTCTGCAAATTATGCGACTTTAGCGTGTGAAATAATTTCATTGAATTTTGCTTGCTTAGGATTTTTAAAATATAAAAGCGGATATGTGTCGTGAATATTTTACATTCTGTGCTCGACGCTCAAGCTGAAAATCAGGACTTCCACTGTGGTTCCGACGACTGCTCACGTCACCCAGTCACCTCGAGCTGCTTTATACCCGTCACCCTGAGGCATCATTGTATCGCGATCATGTGCGTAAGTTTTACATACATTTATATATTGTCCCTGCAGTTTCATTTTCTTTAACATGATAAATATCATTTAAACTACCTATCTTGTGGCAGTATATTTTTGTTTCCTGATTCTCTAGGGAATAAATAGTACCATGAATGATTAATATAATTTGAATAAATTTAATTTCAGGTCTGAACAAAATTATCGCAAAGTGCAGAAGAAGAGGGCAGGGGAAAAATTCCTGGATAGTGACGAGGAGGAATTAGTAAGGTAGTGTATATTTTCTCACATTAAAAAACATTTAATCAAATAAATTAAAAAATCAATATGATACTTTGACCTGTACGTACCCATTTATAAATACAATCTAAACTAAAGTTTTTTTTTTTCAACTTTGATTATAAAATACTTACGGATAATAGACATAACCTAATCTAAACATTAAACTTATTTTAAACTTACTTCCTAAATTTATTGTTTTTATTTTAATGAAATTAATCATTCTCATTTAATTACAGTGTGAAGAAGAAGGTGAAGCCTGCACCCAAAAAAGCAGGCAGGGGAAAACCTGCTCACAGCAAGGACGAGGCCCCCAGCGCGCAGGCGTGGTTGTTCTCCGACGAGGACGAGGACGAGGACGGCGACCAGGTGCGCTCGAAGCAGGACCCCCCGAACTGCGTATTCTCTAGGCGCGTCGCCGGCGGCTCCGTGCGCCGGCAGGCTACCTTGTCGGGGGACCTGTTAGCGGAGGTCCGCATTTATAACCCGGAGGAGGTTCGTAACCTAGACGGCTACGAACGATGTGACAAGGCCGCAGTTTGGATCAGATATCAGGGGGATTCTCATTCCCCTGAAATGCACGATTTAAGGAAATTTGTTAAAGGCGCAAAGACATACTTTACCGAGGAGGGTAAATTCTTTGCCTCCAAATATAACAAGTGATTTTGTTATTAGTATTATGTATTAGATAGATGTTTATCATATTTTTACTAGGTAGTTTGCTTACATGGAATACGAGTAAGATAGAAAATACCTATATTTTGATATAAGTAAAAACTAATATATTTTTTTCTTATTTTATAGAGTAAACATTCCACTAAAATAATTAAAATATTATTATTACCTATAATAAAAGTTAAAACTAATAAACTTGTACTTTTGATTTAATTCCTTATAGGTAATATTGAATACTTATTACTTGATTAATATTTCACATTAATATCTTAATAATTTACCTAAAAGTACTTAGTAAAGCGTGTATAAAACATGGTTCGATCAATATTTTGCACAGTTTGCGATATATCAGTTAAAAGTAACGCCTTTTCAGCTCATTTGAAGTCTATCTTACACAAAAACAATACTGCAGTTACCGAATGTGATGGCATTGAAAAAATCAATAGCGCATTCCGAAGTCGCATTGCATCTTATCGCGTGTCGTGTGAGGCAGCCGCGAGCGGGAGCGATGATGGCAGCGTCTCGGCTGAGGCACTTCCCCCTTCGCAGTTCCTAGCGCGGCTGCGATCACGCGTCCGCGCCTTACTCTCTGCGCGTATGCTAGCTCATGATAGTGTGAAGGTCAATTTCGAATTGTTTTCAGAGTTTTTTTTGCCAAAAGATAATTCTATGTCTATTAAATCTTTTTCTACAGAAAATATTGTTCTTCATCAGAGTTATAACTTTGAAGACGTATTTTCTAGAGTTCTTCAGATAATAAATAAAAAAATTGAAGAATTTGAGCAAAAAGATAGCGGGTGGGCATTTATGCGAAACCTGTATCTTGAAGTAAATATAAACAAGTATAATCCTATGAGAGCTTCAAGTTATATTGATCTACCAAAGTGTATTAAATACAAACGCGCCTGCATCAATATTCAAAACAATGATAATTTTTGTTTTTTGTGGTGTATAATGGCAGCTTTGTTTCCAGCAAAAAATAATGCCCAGCGAACATCTGCTTATCCCCATTTTAAAACTATACTTAATACAAAAGACATGACATTTCCAGTAGGACTAACAGACATCAAGGTTTTTGAAAAAAATAACCCAAACATTAGCGTTAACGTATATGGACTTCAAAACAAATCAAAAGTTGTTGGGCCATTGTATAAGAGTGAATGTCGTAAGAAGCATCACGCGAATTTACTATTTTTGGAAAATAATGATAAATCGCACTATTGTCTAATTAAAAATTTATCAAAATTACTTCGCCAACAGTTAACTAAACATCATTCGAAAATCTTCCTATGTGAAGAGTGTATGATATTTTTTGATAGTGAAGATAAACTCCAGTCGCACATTTGCAGCGGTGTTAAAACTATTTTACCTAATGAAGGCACTACAATTCAATTTGATCATTACGAAAGAATGCAAAACATGCCTTTCGTTATTTACGCTGACTTTGAATCTTTATTGAAACCTGTTACCACAAAATGTGATAGTGTTGATACCAACACTTTGACTTTACAACAACACGTGCCAGCTGCATTTGCTTACTACGTAGTATGTTCGTATGATAGTTCCCTGAACAAATATATTTCGTATCGCGGTCTGGATTGTGTAGAAAAGTTTTTAAAATATCTTCTACGTGATATAATACAAATAACTTCAGTATTTAATTCACCTGTGCCAATTAAACTGACAGCTGAGGATAAAAAAAACTTTTTGGATGCAAAATTATGTTTTCTTTGTAAGAATCCGTTGTTTGATGATAAAGTTCGAGATCATTGCCATCTCACAGGAGTCTATCGAGGAGCAGCTCATTCTTATTGCAATCTTAAGTTTCGGTTGCCAAATTTTGTGCCCGTATTTTTCCATAATCTATCTGGTTATGATAGTCATCTTTTTATTCGGCATTTAGGTGAAATGCCTGGTGGAATAAAAGTAATAGCGAAGAATAAAGAAAATTACATTTCATTTACCAAGTTTTTCAATATTGATGATAAAGACTGTTTGCCTGTTCGTTTCGTGGATTCTTTTAAATTTTTAGGAACAAGTTTAGAAAAACTAGTAGCAGGCCTAAATAATAACGAATTTATGCACTTATCTCGTTTTTTCCATGCTGTAGATCAATTAAACTTGTTAAGACGAAAAGGAGTCTATCCTTATGAATACATGACTAATTGGAACAAATATAATGAAACTGAACTACCACCCATAGATTGTTTTTATAGCAAATTGACTGGTTCTATCATTTCAGAATTAGATTACAGGCACGCGCTTAAAGTTTGGGATGCTTTTGGTTTAAAAAATCTCGGGGATTATACTGATTTATATTTAAAAACAGATGTTTTACTACTAGCGGATGTTTTTGAGAATTTCCGAAAGACCTGTTTACTGTATTACAAGTTAGATCCAGCCTTTTACTTAACAGCTCCAAGCTTAAGTTGGGATGCGATGTTATTGAAAACGGGGATTAAATTAGAATTAATAAATGAATTGGAAATCATAAGAATGATTCAAAAAGGTATACGTGGTGGTATATGTTTATGTTCTTGTAGATATTCAAAAGCTAATAATAAATACTTAAATAACTATAATCCAAACCTGAAAGAAAACTTTTTGATATACATAGATTGTGTTAATTTATATGGTTACGCTATGTGTGGTTTTTTACCATACTCTAATTTTAAATTACTAAAGCAACATGACATTGAACATATAGACTTTAATAGTTTACCCTCGGATGGTGACTATGGATATATTTTGGAAGTAGATCTTGAATATCCAGAAGACTTACATAGTCTTCATAATGATTTACCATTCTGTGCTGAGAAATTTGCACCTCCTGGTTCTAAATATCCTAAATTAATACCAAATTTATATGACAAATACTATTACGTTATTCATTTCGTTCATCTTCAGACTTGCTTAAGACATGGATTAAAACTCAGAAAAATACACCGAGTTTTACAATTTAAACAAAAGCCTTTTTTGAAACAGTATATTGACATGAACACTGAGCTTAGAAAAAAGGCTAAGTCTGAGTTCGAACAAGATTTATTTAAATTATTTAATAATAGTGTATTCGGTAAAACTTTAGAAGATAATGAAAAAAGAATTGATGTCAAAATGGTAAACGTATGGAGAGATGATAAAAATAAAACGAAGAAAAAAATGTCTGCAGAACAACTTATAGCAAGACCGAATTTTCATAGTGCAACGATATTTACAGAAAATTTTGTTGGAGTTCAAATGAAACCTGAATCTGTTATTCTTGACAAACCTATTTATATTGGATTTTCGGTTTTAGAACTGTCAAAGAGTCATATGTTCAATTTCCATTATTCCGTAATGAAACCTTATTATCATGATAAACTAAGGCTTTGTTATACAGACACCGACAGTTTTCTTTACTCTATTCAAACGAAAGATTTTTACAATGATTTGAAATTAAATTTTCAGTCATATTTTGATACAAGTAATTATTCCGAAGACAACCAGCATGATATTTTAATTCGGAATAAAAAGGTACCTGGCTTTTTTAAAGACGAGATGGGAGGACAAATTATTACGGAGTTTGTAGGACTTAGGTCGAAGCTTTATTGTATTAAAACGGAAGGACAAGAGTTTAAAAAAGCAAAAGGCGTACAAAAACGTGAAATAAAAAAAATTGGATTGAAGGATTATTACAAAGTATTAATGGAAAATAAAATAATACGCAAAAAGAACATAATTTTTAAATCTCTTAAACATGAAATTTTTACACAGGAGCAAAACAAAGTCGCATTTTCCGCTAATGACGACAAACGTATCATTCAAAAAGATAAAATTTCTACTATATCTTGGGGTCACTGCGATAGTTTCTTTTAGTCTGTCGTTGATATTGGTCTAACCATGTGCGAAGGTTACTTATTTGATTGTGTTGTATCCATGAGAATATATAAACATTCAAATGGTATACATATAAAAACTGGTCTTTGGGTTGAAAATGACTTTCTGCCTCAATTAGAGATTAATAATTCACAAGAAACAGTTTTTTTATCTTTGGACGAATGGGAAAATATATATCAAGATTTTAAACATTCAGTACCTAACAACAAGAAAAATATCGACGATATGTATTTATATAAGCTCATTTATTGTGATAAACGATGTACAGTGGAGTTTATAAATTTAATATTGGACGCTATCGTCACTTATGGTATTTGTATAAATTTAAGATTTGAAGAACTTAAAATTGAATATAAATCTGTTATGCTAATTGTTAATAAAATATTAGATTATTCTTCATTAAAAAGTCTATCATGTTTCCAAAACCTACCAAATAATTTAATCAAATTTGCAAATCCTTGTTCTATAACAGAATTAGAAGTTATTAATTTAGGTAGTGCATATTTTTTGAAATGTCTTAATTTGTAGATAAATGTAACTTTGTTGTAATAAAATAAATAAGTAATGTAAAAAAAAATCATATGCGAATGTAATAAATTTTAAATGAAACCTATCAATTTAAGAAATTGTATCTAGTAAAATAAGAAAGTAAATAATGTAAGAATCATTGTAATTTTAAATTAAATCTAAGAAATAAAAATATGATACCTACTACATGTACTTAAATAAATATTTTGTTTCATTTTTAATTACTTTATAGTTCCTGTACAATACCAATTTTAATAAAACTTATAAAGTGTTGGCACAAAATCAAGTTATGACATGTACAGTCAAAGGCAAGGTTAGCTGAACACGCACACCGCTGATCTATCTTATATTCATTCAATGAATATAAAAACGATGTAAAGTCCAAAGTGCTCTGCTTAGCTTGCTTTTGACCGTACCAGTGTCATAATATGCTGATGTTGTATATCCGCAATAGGAAGAAAGGCATGTTAAGACTTGTCGGTCGAAATGATTGCAGCGCGGGGCGGTGCGGGGTCAGGTGGATCACGTGGATGGTGTCTTATTATCATTACATACATACGTAAATCTATTGAGTTGTGATATAGTCACCAGACGTTCTTCATTTGTTTCCTTGCAATCATTGCGTTCGGTTCACTACAATTCCTAAAATGTCAGAATCTCGAACAAGTAACATGCAAACTAGTTACCTTGCTGTGAGTGACGATGAAATTCCTAAATACATAGTGCGCATCGAACTTTTAAAGTGTATAGAAAGTGAAATAGATGTGAATGTGGTAGCAAATTCAAAAGCTCAATATGTTGTGTATAGAGACGAAGATAATATACTGTATAAGACAACACAGTTACTGTGGCAGATCGGTGCGGAGCTTGGTCTACGGAACGAGAGATCGTGCAATATAGATATAACAAGGTATGTTTTAGGTGATAAAAATAAGTCATACTTATTTTTAAACAGTTCCTTGTATAGTTTTGGCTAATGTAAGTATTATTTTGTTATAGACAGGTGTGATTGAAAGGTGGAGGGAGTGTTCGGAACGTCAGACTCACGCGACGATGCGGCCGCCTTCGACGAAGATGACGGCTGCGCTAGCAGCAGCGGAAGAGCAGCGAACCGAACGCAATGAACATTAGTTTAAGAATTTATTATATAATGAAATTATTTTATAAAAATAAACAACAAACAATATTTTTGTCTTTTATTATATTTAAATAATAATAACATTTTTACACTGAGTTAAACAAAAAAGTAACAATTAATTACTAAATTCTTAAAAAAAATCTACATTTGCAAGCTTATCACTTTTACTAAAAAATTTGAACTGATACATATGATTATCAAAAAACCATTTTTGTAAGCAAATACAATTTTTAAGAGCACATTGATTTTTATGAATAAAACAGTTCAATTCACAAGTTTTATATTTTTCTTGTAAAGTTTTCAAATTTGGACAGCCCTTTTCTCCAAGATCTACAATATCACAATTTTCACATATTTTTTTAACCCATTTTTCTTTTTCACTTCCTTTTACGAAAATACTCTTATTTTGTAAATAAAACGGAATTAATCGTTTAAATTCTCTGTAGTCAATGAAGCCATCACTCCAAAGTATTCCTCTGTTTCTTTCTAACCAATTCACTTGCTTTTTCTCTTCCTTTGTTAACGTAGAGTACGCATAAGGTGGTTTTACAATAAACACTTGTGTCCAGTCAATAGTAGCTATGGCAAACTCTTTAACGATAAAATCATTTTTGGAATTTTTGAATCCTTGTACATCAACAAATATAGTTTGAGGTTTCATTATGATATTTTCCTTATAATATTGCTTAAAGGTCTGTACTCAAAAATGCAATCATTAAGTATAAGACAATAAGCTGAAGTTTTGTCAGGTATGTCTCGATCTGCTTCAATTTCTAGCCTCACGTCGACCGAACCCTTAAGAGATTCTTGTTGACGACAGCAATCAATAACAAACAAAGGCGCTATATCTTTAAATTCCTTTAAACTCAACAACGGTGCTGCTCGGCGTCCGTAATAAGACTGTTGAAATCTACAGTATTGTTCATATAATAAGGAAATTTTTTGGTCTGAGAAACTAACGTTCAAATTTTCATAAGGAAAGTACACAGAATTTAGAAATACTTTTACTTCTGTTAAACTGCAATGATCAAATACAGACATAGAGCTCTTTGCATTTTGTTTTCGATCAGTTTGCAAACCTACAATAATAAAACGAGGTTTTTCTATCTGAGAAGATGTCTTAATAGACCAAGTATGTTTTCTTGTTTTTGGAAGTAAAGGATATTCATATAAATCCCAATTTCTGAACGCTAAAGTTATAGCTCGATCTCTTTCTAAATTTTTTAGAAGACCAACCTTTTCACGGTCTGATACTTTGATGTGTGGTACTCGCCAAACAATTTTGTTTATAGTTATATCTTCTAGTACTTCTTTTTCACCTAGTATCAAAGCATTTAAGTTCGTATTACTTCTTAATAAAACTAATTCATGCTTGCAGTTCATAATTATTTTTCTATAATCTTCAGCAAAACCTAGAATTTTATCCAGTGGTATAGATACAGAAAATATGCCGTTGTTCTTTATAGAACTACCATTTAAAGACCAACCCCAAACATTTGCAGGTTTTGATTCACTCTCTGTCATTGACAAATATGATTTCATTGTCGTTGTAATACCAGCGTTTTTTATCTTATCTATTTCGATTCCATTTAATTCATAACGAATTTCTTGAAAAAGGAATAAAATAGGATTGTTAACAAAATTAGTCGTTTCTACATATGTTTTAGTTTCACTGTTGTAAATTTTCACCCTTCCTTCTAGGTATAAAGTACTAGCAGAAGGTAGGATGTATAAATCTTGTTGGTTAATAGGTATTCGAATTTCATCATTCTTGTTGAAACTTGTCACATACGGTTTGTAGGAATGCAATTCGAAGCTCTCTATGCTGTTATCAGACACTGGTGGCTCCAAAACGTTTAAAATACTCATTTTAACAGGCCTATTAATTTAAGGAATTCTTTATTTGCTTTAGTTAATTTTTTAATATTTTTGATGTGTGCTTGTTTTACAGTAGCAACTTTTATACTGGCACTTTTTTGAGATTTGTTTCCAGTTTTATTGAAGTCTATCATTCTTTCTCAGATGAAGGTACAGCTGTATTTCTTCTCCACGTAGATTTATAAGATTATTATTAGAGTCTAATAATCGAATATTTATTTCACTTATTGATTCTTGATTAACAGGAAAGTAGATCAAATTTTTTGGTATTTCCACTATTCGGTACCCCGGTGGCACATTGGGTACAAATTCGTATATGATGTGTCTTGGTATACCGTTTACAAATGAACCACTCACAATATCACATTCTATTCGTACAATGGTTGTAGACAAAATGCTTACTGGATAGCGAGACTCGTGTGTTATATTCGCTTTTAATACCTCCTTACCAAAACCAAATAAACTTGCGCATGAGTTTTCCCTTTCAAAATGAATGTCTTTCGAACATTGTAGCGTAACCTTTAGCGTATTATTATTTGTTGATAATTTTAGTGAACAGTTTTTTACATTCGTTCTTAAAAAATCACTGATATCTTGTAGCTCATATGAGCCTTCTGGTATCTCAAGAATTTCGTGATCATTATAATGAAATTTATTATTTTTGGTATCAATGTTCGGTATTGAATTAAAAGTAGAGAAGTATATCAATGCACACTCATATCCAGTATTAAGCTCCAGAGGAGGCGAATAATGTGTTGATAACACAGAATTTTGTCCTGTTATAGACAGAGTGAAACCCATGTTTGAAATGATAGTTTTCAATGTTAACATAAGCTTTTTATTTATGAATTTTCCAAAATTTTCTAAGAAAATGTATACATAAATGTCCACAATTAACAGTATCAAAACTTTGATACTGATCGTGATTATAACTAATCGTAACACCTTTCATATACTTTATTAATTCTAAAGGAGGTTTCAAATTGCCGAAACTGTCAAAATATTCACAATACTTGTTAATTTTCGCATAAGCTACCCAATGTGTGCCTTCATTATTAGAGTTATCTAAATTTAATATAGCACATTCTTTTTTTTTTGTTTTTCTTGGTAAAGTGTCTCTCATGTATACGCCTCTAAAATAAGGAATATCATAAGTATGATTTAGTATATCGATATTGGTCAGTGCGCGTTTGGGTAGCCGCTTTCTTAGTTTTTTGAAGTGTTATTTAAAAATAGCCCTGCACCATTTTTGTATGGTTTTATGTACAATCCTTTGCCATTGCCAATAGCAATTGCCTCCATCATTTTATTGTGTCGTTCAGATTCAATAAGATTTTTTTGTGCAGTTTTAGAATCATTTACTGCTTTTGCAATTCCTGCAGCTCCTCCAGCTAATGATCCTAATGCTGACAACCCAGCAAATATAGGAATTAAGGGTAATATGCCACCAGTTTTTGGAATCGAAATGATGCGTGGTAATTTGACATTCTTATTTTTCTTGAATATCTTCTTTGCTGCAGCAAAGGCGATTTGAATAGCTTTATTTTTATCTTTACATTTAAAGTTTTTTAGCTCCGATCGAATTTTACTAATAATGCTCTTAAAAGTACGAACACCTGATCCAGCTTTTAATTTTGCTTTCATTATATTTTTTATTAACCAAGAATCAATTTTTTCTCTTTTCCCTGCATCTTTAGCTCGAAGTCTCTTGTTTGCCATATTGATTAAATCCAAATCTGCTTTATGGCGTACGTTTATATCGTTATTAGTGTATGCAATATCGTGGTACATACAAGCTGTGTCTAATTTATTAATACCCCTGTCACCTCTTAACAAACGTTTCCGTAATTTAGTTCCTGGCCCACAAAACTGATAACCAGGTAAATGTAACTCGATTGGTAAATTATTTATAAGGTTATTAAGAAGACCTGCTCCACTCATTGATAGCAGTTTAATGATTAATTAATAAAGGACATCTCAATTTATACTTCATTGAACCAGATTTTTTATATCAACCCAACTATTTTCCTTCTCAGCAAGTCCTAACCACTTTACAAATATCTTGTCATTTTTCCTTTTAATAACTTTTTCTACAAGATAAATATCAGGATATTTCGTTTTCTGTAACTCATGTTCGTAAAATGACCCAAGAATTTTTTCTTTATGCATATCTTCAATTAGGTATGTAACAGGTCTGGTTTTATTAACTTTTATTATTTTAAATATTTCTGTTGACCAATTAGGCGTATAACCCTTAGCAAATTCAGTTTTGTACTTGCTGATGCGTACTTTATCACCAAATTTGTATTTATTACCTGATGTTTTACTATTATTTATCTTTGATTTATAAATGTTTTGTTTTACAATTTGTTCATTATTAATATTTACATCAAAAGGTTTATATTTTGTAGTGCGGTGAATACTGTTATTATAGCCCCACACAATAGATTTTAGATGCTTTCCCACCCATTGATATTTACCATGCAAACTAAAATGTTTGTAAAGTTTTGTCTTTAGTGTTCTTATTACTCTTTCTACAATAGCTGCTTTTTTTGTACTAAATGTCGAATAATGATTGATCTTGCATTGTTTCATTAAATTAAGAAACAGAGTATTATAAAATTCCTTTCCCAAATCCGTTTGTAAGTTTTTAGGACAACGACCAGACTCTGTTAAAATTTGTTTCATGGCTTTAACTGTTTCTTCCTTTGTTTTCGCTTTCACTGGTACTGTCCATATAAATTTGGAAAAAGTATCAATTACTACAAGTATATACTTAAAATTATTATTCTCTTCAGAATATTTTTGCATATCGATAAGGTCAGCTTGCCAGAGATCATCAATTCCTTTAACAATCGTTAACCGTCGTTTAAAATTTTTTCTGGCTGGCTTATGAAGTTCGTTAACTAGACAAAGCTTATTACTCATTTTTAGATAAGTTAACACGAATCTTGAACAATTGATTAATTTCAGGTTTTGTGTAGTAATTTGCAGCAGTAACTATATCAAGTTTTTGTTTGAATTGTTGTAAAGATGAGTCAACTATATTTTTTACAAATATATCTAGTTCCTTTTTAACACAAAATTCTTTTAAAGTTTGATGTAAATATTGTTTATTTACCGCTTCGTCGTCATATACTGGCGTCTGTAAGCCAAGCAGTCTGTTTTGTTTCAAATCATAATGTCCTGTGTCCGATTTTAATAATGCTTCGTTATATATGTCTAAATAATCTGGTAAACGTAAACGTTTATGCACATGGTGACCAAATTTATCAACGTTCATTTTTCATAAGTTCTGTGTAAGTAGTTGTTTCCTTTATGAAATTTGAATATCAACTAAAGTGCATTCTATTCGTTATTATATTTATTTACTTAATAATTTTTGCTTCCCGTAACTCTTCAATGATAGATATTATCTCATTATCGAGACCGGTGTTGCCGGCATCTCTTGAAGCGATCAATAGTTTTAATCTCTCTACTAATTCGTTCGGATCATCCCAATATATGAAGTCTGTATTTTCTAGAACTTTCTTTAGCTTTGGTAGACCTGTTCCTTGTGCTAAACTTTCAGTACTAGTTGTAGGGCATTTAGAAAATTTGAATAATGGTTTAACAATAAAGTTATATTTTATACCTTTATTACTCTTAATAGGTTTTTTTGGATCAAAATCTCTTCGGTGAGCATTTGTGTCCATTAATATTTGTTTATAATTTTGTTTATCACTTTCAGTTATCAATTTTAAATCCGGTGCATTTCGAGTCAACAGTTCCATTATTCCTGGGGTTTTCTTGTAAGATTTCCCACCAATGTCAATATGATCATCTCCATCATATACTCTTACATTGCCTATCATAAGCTTTCCTCGCTCTGAACGAAGTCCGAAAGTTATGTGATGTATAACATCAGAAGATAGAGACCACGATAATGTCTTTCTCGATGGACTTGATTCAGAATCAAGAGATTTAAAAGAAGCCATACTTGAGTCATTTTGATTCGTAGGCGTGCTAACCATAGTAGTTTCATCCTCTGAATCATCCTCAATTTCATAATCCTCACTGGACATATCATCATCATCAGCATTAACAGAAAAGTTACTGCTTTTTGGTGTCTTAGTTTCATTGGTTAATTTAGTTTCTATGCTCTGCTCATTTATTCTTTTTAAAGGTTCTGTTATGGGTTTAAATATAGATTCTAATACCTCATTACTGTTATTTTTCATGTCTTTCATAAGTTTTACTTTCTTTTTAATATTTGTTGCTGATTTTATTATCTGTTTTTTTATTTCTTTTTCCATTTTTTTATTGTCATCTGACCTACTTCGTTGTTAATATATTACTGACGATTATAACAATGCATCGCTTCATATAAATAATTCATTGATCAAAAACAATATAAGTATCAAAGTTCTTTCTATAACAACCATTATTTTTTTTACAGTCTTTATTAATTACTACGTAACTGAATGGATCTCTCCACACTTCAAAACACATATTTCTAAACTGAGACCAAGACATATCAGAACAGGCATGCTCATCATAAACATGTTTCAGATTGATATCATCCTGTTTGAATAAAATTATTAAGTTTGAATTATCTCTTATTAGTTGCTTAGGAATCTTAGAGTAAGTTTGATTTAAATAAAAGCAATCTATATTTTTATGTCTTCCCATCGCAAAAAAATCGCGAATATTATTTTGATTTTCACATGCAACATCGTCAAATATTATTATGGAGTTTGGTTTAGCTTCACTAGATGATATGACTTCATCATTTTCAAGATATTTGTTGAATGAAACTCCTGGCACCATATCAATCACCTTTTCTAAGAAAATGTATTTTGGTTGATACAAAGACTTAGAATATACGTATAGATTATTGTATCTTAACCCATTTTCATGTAACAAAAGTCCTATGATCAAATTAGTTTTTCCACAGTTAGAAGGACCACAAATTACACATCGTATTGTATTAGGTAATAATTTTCCATGTCGCGAAACATTTTTTTTTTCTACTGAACATATGGCATCAAGCTCTAACGTGTCATTCTGTTTTACAAATTTCATGATTGAATAGAATGTCAAATCAATAAAGTAGACCTTAACAGAGTGAGTCGATTTTCAAGCTACACTACATAATATACTAAAAATAACGTAATGTGTATGTGTGTGTGTGTGTGTGTGGGAGAGAGTTTTAGAAAACTTCTGGTGAGTATTCAACACGACTCGTTTACACTGATCACTTTCTACACCCGTTCCGTTCATAACGGAGTATTGGGTGTTCTAAAACTGTTTTCGAATCATTGTTCACTAAGCGTAGTGAAACGAGCGGAGCGATAGCGAGGCGAGATGAACGGAGTGCCAGTGAACGATGATCCGAAAACTGTTTTAGAATGCCCAATACTCCCCTACTAAAGCCCACTGCTGGACGAATTACCCCCAAGGATACAGCGATTAAAAAACATAACGGTACCGATACGCGTATTCAGTATTTTTTTAGTTTGTTTGTTTATTTATATATACTTTGTTGGCTTAAGAAACAGAAATACAATTCATAATTTGGCGATTGTGTCTTATCTATTTCAGGCGAAATAAAAACATAAGCAGCTAAGTGTCTATTCAACAAGACATTTTTTTCAAGTTTCAGATGTAACTTTTTCTCGTGTCATACTACAGTACCTGTTATTTTATTTATTAATTATACTCTGCTCAATCATCCTCATCTACAAAATATTTAAGTTAATCTCCTAATCTGCATCTGACTGTACTTAACAGTCTCAAATAGCGTAAATTGAAACGCATTCATTAATTACAGTTTTTTTTAATGTCGTGGCACGTGCGCCGTGCTCTGGCATTGAATTCTGGTATTTCGGTACTATTCCTGTGTCTTTTCACTGTTAAAATAAGTTAATGTTTTGATTATTATAATAATAAAGATGAAGAATAGAATAGTCTCTCTCTGTGTATTATAGACTAACTGTTACCGCGGCTCCGCCCGCGTTAACAGTTTTCCCGTAGGAATGAGGCATTTTCTCCCGGTAAAAGGTAGCCTATGTTACTCAGGGTGAATGTAGCTTTCTAATGGTGAAAGAATTATTGAAATCGGTTCAGTAGTTTTTGAGTTTATTCATTACAAACATACACACACACACACACACACACACACACACACACACACACACACACAAAAATACAAACCTTTCCTTTTTATAATAATAGTATGGTAAGTATGGTATGATAATAATATGATAGGTAGGTAATATTTTCGGGAGAGTAAATTCGAGCTAAGTCCGAGGTTGAAGACAGTAAAGTTGCTTCGGTTTTCTTATTCATATTGGTTTAATTAATTTCTTAAGTATATTTCTAATAAATCAACGCAAATTGGACAGCAATGCTGTTTTTCAACAAGTTGCCAAAGACTTTGATATCATCTATGACAAAAATTTGATAAGCTTTTTAATCGTGTAAGCGTAACAGGCAGATAGTTTTCATATTTACACGTGTATTAATAAAATTGCTCCAAATTACCAAAAGGTCTGATCTATTACAAAGTTCATTAATAATTTACGACCTTTACGCCATAAAATTGAGTGTGCTTCGGTTCGAACTAGGATGGCTAAACCGCTTATAGTCGTCGATTTATTTATAAACCTCTCCATTGTTTTGATAGTCCAGTAAAAATGTTATGGTGAAAATGGCCACACGTATTATTTTTTATAATCGGGTATTAAGAGCTATGCGGACAGTATTTTAGTTATTTTTAAATTTTATCAGTTTTTCTTCAGAGTGTTTTAGAGTGGTTTTATTTTTGAAAATATTTCCTGTCTACTTATAATTACGAAAAAACTATAAAATGTTTTTTAAAGTTTTGAGCTATATCGTCAGAAATGCAGACGCATTCATTCATAAGCTTAGTCATTGATGAAAAATGCCCATTCATAAAAATTCTTATACTCGTATAACCTGTCTAGAATAACACAAAATCTCAAATTACGAAGTTTGAAACTTTATAAATATGTGATATTCGGTTTCCTAGTCAAGATCAAGATGTTTCTCTTTTTTTGCGAAACCAAGAACGTTCTTAACAGACTCGGGTTTTACAAACAAAGTAACAATAAAGTACCGGTGTTTCACTGAAGAACATTATTCCCTTAATCCCGCTTCGGCATGCTCAAATTACTTGCCAATAGGCTAATAAACACCACTGTACTGGCCATTCTTTTCATTCCGATCAGTCGAAGTAGGGATGTGTTTAAAAGTGAGTTGACTCTTTCACTCTTCATTTTGCTGCTTTACAATAGAACGTAACAGTATTTATTTGATCGATGTATGTATCCTAATACTGAATTTATTATTGCTGGTGAGTATCAAAATCTCATTAAAACATTTTAGTTATTTATTAGAAATAAATACTCGAGAATATTGTTACTTAAAATTTTTAATATCCAACATAAAACGAAGTGCCAATCAAAAGGCGATAAAGGCACAGCAGCAGGTATTTATTGTAGCTTCCAATCCGATGCACTCGACCGACAGATTCGCTTTAAAGATTGATTCATAAAAATAATAACATAAAAATATATTATCGAAAGCTATAGACGCTATAGGAAAATTGTTAAATACATCAATTCTACAGCCTCGTCTGATTTTCTTCTTTGTTCGTGTACGACCTTTTATTGTCATTAAAAACTGGTACTTAACAGACTTTATACCCACTCACCAGTTTATACTCCGGACCCAGGTGGGTCGGACTAGGGATAACTTATACCGATGGGGTTTCATAGGCGACTCTAACTAGGAGTGTAGGTGTGGTATGGTTCCCCAGAAAATGGACCATCTCATTAGCTGCCCATCTTGTCCTGTCACCTGCACGCGAGAGGACTTGATGAAGGCTACTGACGAGGTTATTCGTGTGGCTGGTTTTTGGGCTGAGACTGTCTGAGTTTGCTGTCGACTCGAAAAGAAGAAGACCAGTTTATATAAAATCACTACTCAAATTCAAAATCCTCCCATCCCTACTCTATTCATCTCAGAACCCCAGGCGAGCCTTACGGGACTCCTTCCTGTTTGAATAAATATTTTGTGCCCGTCGTCGGCTGCCATACATTGCTTTAGAAAAAAATGCGTATAAAAACACGGGGTCGCGTACGGCCTGAGCTTCCCTGCGCCTTCAAGTGTACAAGAATTTCGAAGATTAGTCAGATGGTTTATTTGATAGTAGACGTTTTTGCACAGATTATAATCTTTGCAAAAACTCTGATTCTAATATTTGTAAGAGTTGTGCAGATGCGTGAGGTTTTTTGTAAAGTAATAGACCGTTGATTCAGCGTGATGTTTTTCTTTTTTTTTAATCATTGACGAAGGAAAGGCTGATGAGATGACCTATTGCCTTGCAGGTTTAAAAAATAATAATTTAGATATCAGCTATCCATATTATAAGTATTTTTGATAAGGTATTCGTAAAAGCAACCGTGTTTAAAAAAAGTTATGATGTGTACAAAGCGAGAAAGCCTCAAACGAAGGGTATTTTTGATGTCTCATGTTTTTTCCTAGTGTTTATAATATTCTAAGTTTTTTTACTACCATGCCAATGAATACGAACTTTTCAATCGTATTTACGCATCACTAACCAATGCAGTTTATTGAAATGTCTCTTAATCCTACTCGTCTTTATTATTGAAGGACTCTACATTCCATTTTAAAATAGTGCAATGTAAATGGCAAAACTAATCCTTATCGCAATGTCGTAAGAGCGAACACTCGACAATCACACGCCTTTTTATGAATAACATGCTAGAGATAAACTGATTCTTAAGGATAAGCCTTTGTGATCGATAATAATGTGTTTTTTTTTTATTTGCAGGTACGAATAAACGCTTTTCGAGTGCAGTAAGAAGTTCGATGATTTTGTAAGTGCGACATTTTTCAGGGTTTTCATTTGAAGGATTTTTTATGGTCGTTCCATCGAAATATAAAGTCTAATAATAATCGCTGTGATATACCTAATTCATAATCTAAGAGCAAGACTGAGTTTCTCATGATTAACTCTCATTAAAATCTATCAATTTACTAAGTTTTAAAGAAAAAAGTACGTTAGCTTATTTTTGAACTTTTCATTAGTTTTAATTTAACACAGTTCTAAACCAGATTGAACCAGAAAGCAGACAAGCCACTAAAATGCCCCACTAAAATGGTTAAATATTTTTTATATATCCATCCATTGGTCTAAGTAAGGAGGGAAAATACCAATAAGCAGCCTATAAACACAGCTGGCTCAACCATCTCTTCTCAATTTTTGTTTTACCAACCCACATTGCATCTCAAACTTGGAGACAGTGATTGGGGTCTTATGCTCGAGAGAAATCAAGCCAGTAGTGGCGTGTTGATATTTTTTTAGGTTACAGAAAAACTAAAACTAAATGCTCAAGAATTGGATATTCATTAACACTTCTTTTTCCAAGAATTACAAATTTGTCAGAGCGTCAAGAGTCAAACTCTACATTTTTTTCGAGTGAGTAAAATTCCTTCACTAAGGAGAGACATGAAACGACACCCAAGACACGAAATTATTCCTCGAAATAAAGGGGGTTGTTTCAACCCGAAAAAGTAAAGTTTTTATCACATCAAAAAATTCCGTGATAAAAGCTTTAATTATCACTACATAGTATAAAACAAAGTCGCTTTCTCTGTCTATGTCCCTCCCTATGTCCCTTTGTACGCTTAAATCTTTAAAACTACGCAACGGATTTTGATGCGGTTTTTTTTAATAGATAGAGTGATTCAAGAGGAAGGTTTATATGTATAATAAATGCATAATATACTGAAGGATAACCCACAATAACCATTTTCCCGTGCGAAGCCGGGGCGGGTCGCTAGTATGGAAATAAATGAGGTAACGGACCGTCTCTTTGACCAAGAACACTAGGAATATTATCAATTATGTACCTATCTATTCTGTGGGCACTATTTAAGAAAAGTTTAAGAACTTGTGGTTTGAGTTCTCGCTCCTTATGGAAACAAACGTGTTCAAGTGACGATGACAGACATACCCCGGCCGGGATCTGTATTAATAATATTCGTTACGCAACGGGAGAGCGCGGGATATTTCACAGTTACGTATGGAGATGAGATGCCGTGGAAACCACTGAAAGACGGAATTATTTACGGGAAAGTGGCCTGTGCAAGTTGAGATTTATTATAAATCTCTTTTTTTGTTATATTCGCATAACATCAGTAGAGAATATCTCAGAGGATCAGAAAAGCGTTTTGTGGTGTAGCAGCACTTAGGTCACGTAAATACAAAGAGCTTGGTTCAAATCCCATTGGAAACAATTTATGCAGATTAAATCAATTCAAAATGATCACATTCTATATTCGATCATCTTCTAATTAATTTCCAACCTTAATTCAACATTTTTTCTGTTACATATTTATATGTCCACCATCAACCCGATTCAACATAATTTGGTCCGAGAGCCCTAGAACCCTGGGTCGTAAAACTCCGCACTCGAGATCTGCGCTGGTTTCCCTAATGAAACCGCTTTTAATCTCGCTTACACAAACAGTAGTACACTTAAGCCAAGCGTATTTCTTCGTTGTCGAAATAGGTCAACTGTAGTCCTATTACTCGTGGCTTACCATAAGCCGATCATGACATGGTGAAAGGATGAGATAAAGAGCCGTATAATTTCTTGAAACTGCGCTATTATTCGTAATTTGCAAGTTTGTCCTAGTTGAATTTAAGAAAATAGAATGAGATAGTAGATGACCGCCTTTGTTCTAATTGAATTAGGCCGTAAATCGCACATATGAATTTCTAAAATAGATAGTCCTTAGCGCCCCAGTCTATCAGATGGCAAGCAAAAAGTTGCCAGTACGCAACTAATCATCACTATCACTACATAGTATAAAACAAAGTAGCTTTCTCCGTCCCTATGTCCCTATGTCATGTCCCTATGTATGCTTAAATCTTTAAAACTACGCAACGGATTTTGATGCGGTTTTTTTAAATAGATAGAGATTCAAGAGGAAGGTTTGTATGTATAATACATGCATAATATACTTAACCTCGTAAGGCCCAACCTAATTTTAGGTCAGTTTAGGTGACGACCCAATGTACTAATAATAGGTTCAAGTGCTTCCGGCCCAGAACTTTGATTTGCGAAAAGAGTCTTTAAATGTATTGCAATTGATATAATTCTTTTATGAGCTATGTTTAGTGCCTAAAGCTGACTATTCCATATTAAAAAGACGTCGAAATCGTATGTACTTTTTTTAGCACTCCGGGACATAGTAAAATAAAAATTTACTAAATACATAAGTTGTAAATACCTATAACTTTGTTTAAACTTGTTTTTATTTACATTATTTTCTTAATTATTTAGTTAAGCATTAAAAAAATCAACAGTAAGTAATATTTTTCAAAATCATTATAATTTCTAGGAAACAAATCCATTTGCTTGCAATTATTAGTAGCAATAATGACGAGAGCGTTCGGTGGCCAAGTGGGTAGGGCCGTTGGCTTCCATTCGAAAGTTCGCGGGTTTGTACCTCGGCAGTCGGCACGCACCAATGTGTTTTCGATTTTCGAAATCATATGTACCTACGTTTATTCGACGCTCTTACGGTGAAGGAAAAAACATCGTGAGGAAACCTGCACACACCTGCAAAGTAATTCAACTGTTGTGTGTGAAGTGGACCAACCCGCACTGGGCCAGCGTGGCCATCTTAGGCCTATACACTCTGTTTTTTTTTTTTTTTTTTGAATTGACCTATGCTTGTGTCGAAAAGGTACGACAAATCAAGCTTCACCGGACTGGTCCCTATACACTCTGATTTCAGGGTAGATTCGAGCCCCTCGGTGGGGAAATTTATGAGCTGTTGATGATGATGAGAACCCAACGACCTTATTTTGGGACGAAAGTTTTCTGCTTCGTGTAATATTTTACTAAAAATAGTTTACGAAAAAATTTGCGCGTACTGGCAAAATATAGCATTTCAATAACCCTTTACAGTAAAATGCATCATTCGTAATGCAATGATTGCGCGGATAAACAAGGATTTAATGACCTACTTTTAGCTAGGACCCCGTTCCACACAGTTGACACGTGAAAAAAGCCAGTTTATTTGTTCTATCTGTCAAAACTGCCGATGAGAAGTTCGGATATGTTCAATGGTTTGCAATTTTTTATAGGTGAAATGGAGTTGGCGGGACTATTTGCAGTGTGAAATGGGTTACAATATTATGTCATAATTTTAGAACGCTGGGCCGCAAATTTTTCTTTTAGATAAACATCTTGGGCCGGAGCAGCCAAGTATTTTTTTCTAAAAATAGGACGCTTGGGCCTTACGAGGTTAAGGATAACCCACAATAACCATTTTCCCGTGCGGAACCGGGCGGGTCGCTAGTTGTTTTATAAAGAGAACATTATGACGATAGCTGATAGGCATTAAATTCTCGCCTCAAAGAATCTGTTACAAACCCAGTATTCCTATAGGACATTGCATGACGGCATCTAGGTGAAGTGTCCTCTGCGGGCTTTGTTCTTGATAAACAATGGTAAAGGAATATAGGCCATAGCCACGCTAGCTTACAATGTGTTTCAGTTCAGCTTGTACTTATAGTCAACTGAAAGGCGACACACACAACTACACCAAACAAATATAGGTATACCTACCTAATAAAATTATTGTTATCTATAAGATTAGTCTATAATTATGTAAATCTCAACTTGACCGGGGCCGACGGTTTAATTATTTTATCAAGTCCAGTGAAGCTTAATTCGTCGTACGTACTTTTTCGACACATGCTTATGTCAATTAAAAAAAAAGTTTATTATTAAAATAGAAATATATAAAAAAAAACGATTTCAAATACGGTTTACGATACAGGGTTATTAAGCGTGGTTATTGTTTGTTGTCAGTGCTTTTTGTGAATCATAATAATTATTTAATCATCCGTGAAAGCCTAAATAAGAAAAAAAAAAACTATTGTGTATTTTGGTACCTAATTTCAGGTTCTCAAATTGTTCAAACATCTCCAAACTGTTATTTGAGTAGAAATATAGCGCCATTTGAGAATGATTGTTAATAATTAATATTCCCTACAAGTAGAATAACTCTTAGGGAAAGACAAATTTCAAAAGTTATCGAGAAAATTACGGAAATACTTAAATTGCTTTGTTCTATTTCATATAGTATTGATTCGGCTAGAGAGGGGAATTAATTTGTAAGTTGTATGTAGAGTCTCTATCTTCTTTCGAGGTGTCTGTATTACTAGACGTTAGACTACATTATAAATAACAATAATGATGATGTAATAATGTTTCTTTGTCTCTAATAGTGTTACCATGGTGTAGTATATGTACGAGTATAATTTACAGGTGAATTGCTTACATGAAATGGTGTAGTATATTTTTCGTAATACATATTAATAAACTAGATTTCAAAATAATGTCATCTGTTGGCGTGTAGTAAGTACAGCCATTTAAAATCTTAGCGAAAAAAAAACTTTGAACTTCGGTAGAGCTCGAGCGTTTTCCATTTGCGAAAATGTTTCATTAGAAATCAAGTCATTTGCAATACACTTTGCTTTTTTGGTGTACTTTAATGTGGTCTACTGCAAGTGTAGTAAAGCCTGACCAAAGAAATAAGAAACCTGCTCTGGGGGCGCCACGTGTAGGTATATTTTTACGACTATGGCAACAATTTCCCTTATAAAATTAGTTCCATTGAAATTCCGCAATATGGCGAGGTTTCTTATTTCTTTGGTTGGGCTTTATAATGTATTCAATGCCGAAGTATCGTCCTAGTCGGTAATAAAGTAAATTCTCTCTTCTCCTCTAACACTGACTCTGTTACTGGCTGTATGGCGTGCCAGCTTTATACTACCCCGACCCCGACGTATCCTGTAGTTTAGTAAAGTATAGTTACTAGTTACTAGGTTTTATGTGCAAGCTCATTGTGGTTGAAAACAAAGTTGCCAGTCGCCGGTCGTTCTGGTTTTATGACCGCCATTTTGGTTGAGCGCTGAAAATATGAGCCCTTAGGTGAAATGTTATTGGAGGCAAAGTATGTTGAAATTGAAGAGTAGAGAGAATGGATATACATAAAAACGGTTATTTTGAGTTATTCATAGTAAAATAAAATATTTCATTTCATTTAAAGTACATCGTACTATGGTATTTCTCACAAAGTATAATGTTACCTATTGATACCTAGAGAACGGACAAGTTGATTAAATTTATTTTTATACCCTACTTACATGATCAACATCATTTTTTACTCCTTACTCTTACAAACCTACGATATTTCTTACCTATCCTAAGAGTGAAGCGTGGTTTTTTCACCTCACTGCCTACCCTTTATTGTAATGACCTAATTGACTTTAAAAGAAAAAATAACAAAAGAAATCCAAATAGGTTTATACGCACACACCAATAACAAAAGGAATCTAAATAGGTTTATACATACACACCAATAAGTAATCGATTGGTGTCATTTCTTCCGTATTTTTGGGTAGATGTCACCAGTTTACACTCTACAGAAATTTTTAGAAAAATATTTACATCAATCTCAATTTTCACTACAACAAATTATTAAACATTACAAATTATTTCTACAAGAGTTAACAGTCATAAAAGCCGCATTAAGGAATTCCTCAGGCGAGCCGCGCCCTCGCAAAATCCTTTATTTTGAAGCCGCTCGTCGCAGAATGCCCGGATCGTTAACTTGAAGAATGTGAACCGAGGAACTATTTCAATTTGCAACCAGACCCGAGGTGGAACGACAAGCGATGCCTTGCTCACCTTTCATTCAAACACTTATAAAAACTAGCTTTTCGCTCCTCGGATTCACACGTGTTGTTTATTTTCCCTTGAGAATGAGGTATTTTCCATTGACCTTTTCAAAAATCACATATTTGATGCAGTTGCTTTTGCGAAATAGCTGAACGAACTATTAAAATCAATACTTCTCATGGATACTTCTATGGCACAAACATCCAAACAGACAAAAGCGAACAAACATACTGTATTATGAAATTACCACACCACTCCATCTTCGGCCTGTTCTAGATCTTTCTTAGCTGCTTTATTTACGGCCAGGTTTTCTTGTGCGTCTGCCACACAGCTTTCGAGTTGTCAGCGGTGGGATATTTTGTTGCTTGCGGAAAAAAATAGGGCAATGGTTTCAATTTCAAGACTCTTTCGATTGTGTCCGATAATGTGGCCGTTATCTATCATCTGTCCCTATTTCTTGACTAACACGCTAATTAAACTACATTGGGGTACAACTAAATTGGTTTTCTTTGAAACTAATAATAAAAAAACGCAGGTGCTATCAATCACACTATAATATTATTTTATTACAAAAGTATCCCACGTAAAGCTATCCAATATTAATCGGCCTTTTCCAGCCGTTATTCGCAAAATATTCGGCTGATATTAAATCACTTTGCTACCCTCATAAATCAACCGTGATCCAGCCCTGAAAGATGGAGCTAATATTCATCTTCGCCCCAATTTCCATCACGGTAAGGGTCATAGATATGTTTTTATTCGCAATCGGAATTGCCTTACATTTTATTTCATAGACGCTCACATTGAAACAATCATAGTTATCAAATGTTAGATTTTCTTATTCTTTTCTATATTTCTTCTTTTCTAATGTTTTGTTAACTTTATGATTTATTTTTAAAATTCAAAATCTGCTTAGAAGTACGGTCAAGAGTAGGTCAAACTAAACACCCGCCTCATGATTCTTATAATCAACGAATTGTCGGACATAAATATGGTCCATTATTGTGTCTCTTTTAAACTACAACAGCCTATAAGGTCACTGCTGCTGGATCCTTAGTTTGACAAGTGATAGGGATACTTATGGTGTTGGTTACACAGTTGAACGCTACTGCCCATTCTTTAGGTCGTTTTCGGTCGCCGTTACTTACGACATCCATAGAAAATAATCGGTTTATTTAATATATCCCATTGCCATGTCGCGTGCGTGCCATGGTATGCCATACATTATAATGTGTAAATAATAGAGATGCATAAACACTTCTTACATCTGAACTAATAAAATACGGTCTCTAATAAATGTATCTTTTTAGGCCGTAAAATAATTTCAAGAAAAAGTCCCTATTAATTGAAACAAAACTTGGGGCATAAAGTCCAAAATCTCATCAGAAGTCGAGAAGTTTTTATATTGATACAGCCAACAACAGGCTAACATAAACCTCGGAATGTCTTGTGTTTCCAAATACTTTGTTTAAGAAGTATAACTTCAGCTGGTATTGGCTGTATCTTACTTAATAACAAAGCTTTCACTACCCTCTTAAAAAATGTTAGCTTTGAAGTTCGCATTGTAATCAAATTATGTTCCTAATATGGCTAAAATTTGTGTTTATATCGTTGTTACATTATTCTGTTATAAGCTTAATAATAGGTGTATACTTACCTAGTAATAAGCAGTGTTATTTTAGTGTTTATTACAACCTAGGATTTACCTACACTGGGTATGTATTTTTATAAATTATTGGTAAATAAAGACCTTTGAAAATTAATTAATTAATTCTTTGCTTATTTTATGTCTAGCCATAATTCGCGTAATACGCCCTTTTTGTTTATTCGAAACGTTAAAAGGTTTAAATTTTAAAGAAAAGGCAACTTTCCTTTCTCTAATCAAATATTGAAGGTTCATTTTCATACCTTTGTTCAAGTTATTTTGAAATGTTACTTGCAATGATGGGATGAAATATTTTGGAGAGCAAGATCTTAAGCGATTTACATTATGTTTTTGCTCTAAGTTACATAATTTATAGGATTTCTCCTACAAAGCTGCGAGAATTGACGTTTCCGTTTCCGAATGTGAGTGTCAACGAGTTCGGTTCCCGGGCTGGCCAATTCACACTGAAAGCGGATGCGGGCATAATTGCATTTCCATTCTGAACACGCCTTTATCCGAAGTGTGTCTGACATAGTCTCTGTACCCAGTGGTTTACTTGATAAAGTGATAGCGAATTTAGTACTCTGATGTTTAGACTTGAAAAGTCACAATAGAATGCAAAAATACGAATATTCTATCAATATAGAATCGGATCGGAATATTCGCAATTGTTTTTGGAGTATTGGGGGAAAAAAGCATGAAGGAAAGGAAAAAAAAATTTCCGGGCGCTGTATTTTTTTTTCTTCATGAAAAAAAGTGTCGGTAAAAAAGGCAAAATAAAAATCTTGTAGGTATCACAATAATCTGTACAATCTTGTCCTTATTCATTTACCTACCAACCAGTTGCTTGCTTAAATCCTTTATCTTTCTAGTTGTTATTATTTTCATAGAAACCTAAACTTAAACCTACGCTCGTTGTTTTAGAATTTTCTCACTATTGAATTCCGTCCAGGCCCTCTAACATGCCCGTCCGTCCACGCGTGACAGACATAATTTTGTCGTGCGTAGTCTCTTATCCTATTGGAGGATATTTCAATATGGCGGGTTTCTCGCAACTTTTTGACTATTAAATATGCGACAAACTTTTGTCATAGCACTGCATGTTATGGGGGCAGCTGTCCTGTTCGTTCTATCAAGGCGTTCTATCTAGTATACGACCTTAGCATAAAATAAGTGTTCCCTTTTAAACAATAGCTAATAAAGCGAGCTTGGCAATGGACACTTCAAAAATCCTTGTAGTTCTAGATTCTAAAAGGCACTATAATTTTCCACACCCTTGCTTATTACTGGCTATTTCGTCGACTGTACGTCTTTTCAAAATGCTTGTTATAAAATGTAAAATCTTTTTTCTCCGACACATTTTGATCACTATTGGTTGCTAGCTAGCTGCATCTTTTAGTTGTTGCACTATCTATAGTGTATATTTATGGACTACAATACAACAAACTATATAATCTAAAAAAAAAGTGTAAACTTTACTTTACGTTACGTAGATGGTGTAAAATTAGTGCTAAAGGAATCTGCTGGAAAAAAGAAGAGCATAGGTACAACATTTTTCATATATTATCAAAATGTCAGCATACAAGTATAAAAGCAAAAATATTCAAGAGCTACAAAATCCTACAATACTATAAGAAAATGACGTGTGTGAGTGTGTATTTTTGTTAATTCTTCACGTCTAAACGGCTGGAGCGATTTTAATAAAATTTGATATGGAGTTAGCTGACACCCTGGATTTACACATAGGCCACTTTTTACCGCGGGAAAATTCCTCATTCCCACGGGAAAACCTGTTAACGCGGGCTGAATCGCGGGGCGGAAGGCTAGTGTACAATAAAATGTTGAAGCTACAAATCACTTGCCCCGTTAAAAGGACGGATTACAAAATGTTGAAGCTACAAATCACTTGCAGGGGCTCCCCTATGCTAAGTGGCGCCGCCATCCGTTAAAAAATAATTACTCTATGAGTAAACAGTTTTTCAAAAATCCGGTAGGTCATTTTAAAGATTTGGTGTTTTAGGATATATAGAAGCCATCAACTCTGTTAGTTTGAGTTCGATGAAGTTACAGATAGAAAATTTGCCAAAAGTGGCCGTTTTTAGCAAATTTTCTATCTGTAACTACAGCGGACTATAATATAATACAGTTTATGGCCGCTATATATACTATAGCACGCCAACTTGAAAATGACCTACCGGATTTTATAAAAAATGTATACTTCGCGAGTTATTATTTTTTAACAGACGGCGGCGCCACTTGGCATAAGGGAGCCCCTTCTCTCCCCCCGTTGGATGGATGGAGTTTCCCAACTCTTGAAGAGAATCCTGATCGCAGGAACTTTTTAAATTTTACGTGAACCGTCTACAACGATATCATCTTACCCGAAATTGTTTCAAACTGTGGAAGCGGCTTTGGGACACGCCATTTGAACTTTCCTCTCAGCTATTTACTTTTATAATGAACTAGCTTACCGCCGCGGCTTCGCCCGCGTTAACAATTTTTCCCATGGGAATGAGTCGTTTTCCCGCTGTAAAAGGTAGCCTATGTTACTGAATGGAGCTTTCTAATGGTGAAAGAAATTTTGAAATCGGTGCAGTAGCTTTTGAGTTTATTAATTACAAACATATACACTACACACACACAAAAATACAAATCTTTCCTCTTTATAATACATACTAGCTTCCCGCCGCGGCTCCGCACGCGTTAATAGTTTTTCCCGTGGGAATGAGGAATTTTCCCGTGGTAAAAGTTAGCCTATGTTCTTCCGCAAGGTCTATTCTATCTTTATGCCAACTCCGCCCGCTTTAACAATTGTTCCCGTGGGAATGAGAAAATTTCCCGCGGTAAATTATAGCCTATGTTCTTTCCTAAGGTCTTTTCTAACTTTGTGCCAAGTTTCACCAAAATGGGTTCAGTACTTTCGGAGTATTTTCAATTATTAGGAATGTTTTACGTATTATTTTCACACCTTGGGTTACATTATTGAAGTTTTAATAAGAATCCCTAATTTTTTTGAAAATAAAATATAGCCTATGTTACTCAGGGTGAATGTAGCTTCCCAACCGTGAAAGAATTTTTGAAATCGGTTCAGTAGTTTCGGAGCCTATTCGATGCAAACAAACAAACAAACAAAAAAACAATCAAACCTTTCCTCTTTATAATATTAGTATAGATTAGTATTACTAGTTTTAGTTTATAATACATATTAGTATTTATAAGATTTTTTTTATTTCAGCTCAATTTTGGGTTTCATTTTATTTTTTACATGATACACGCAATTTCTTGTTGAGTGTCCTCGGTGGCGCCTTTCGTCTGGTACTTGAGCTGCTTCTAAAGTGACCATTTATAATAATATACATTTTGAAGATTAATTTGGAGCTTAAGCATGGTCTAGCTACGTACCAAATTTTATCTAAATCTGTTCAGCCGAAAGTACGATTAGAAAAATCAAAAGAAAACTTTTTTTTCGAATTAATCTTGCAATACTCTTAAGTGAAATTTATTTAACACATCTTCACTGAGTATCATATTGGATTGCCTACCTATGCTTTCTGGAAAAACCGTTAGTTACTAGTAGTCACATATACTTTATTCTTATAATAATATATTATGTAGATTGCCTTCACCACGTGACTAGAGTTGTAACAACTTGTTAACTTTGTGAAACAATGGGCCTGATTCTACATATTACGCTCTGACTTAAATTTAAAAACCATACGTCCCTTTCACGTTCTTAAGAACGAAAAGGGACAGACAGGTGAATGTCAACTTAAATTTTGAGACGTCAAACAACGATTTTACGCGTAGTTCGCACTAGTTCAGCAGGCATGCGAAAATATTACACTAAAATTAAGCTGAATATGACAGCAGCGCTGCTTATTTTAAATATTATTTATTCAAAATTAAATTCATTTATTTTCCATCCTTTTCGATTCCCACATATATGAATGAAAGAAACCAACAAAGAGACAACAAAAGATTTAAGAGATTTTAGCGGCCACGCCGGATTGAGCCTTATCACTAACTAGCTTCCCGCCGCGGCTCCGCACGCGTTAATAGTTTTTCCCGTGGGAATGAGGAATTTTCCCGTGGTAAAAGTTAACCTATGTTCTTCCGCAAGGTCTATTCTATCTTTGTGCCAACTCCGCCCGCTTTAACAATTTTTCCCGTGGGAATGAGAAAATTTCCCGCGGTAAATTGTAGCCTATATTCTTTCCTAAGGTCTATTCAAACTTTGTGCCAAGTTTCACTAAAATCGGTTCAGTACTTTCGGAGTATTTTCAATTATTAGGAAGATTTTACGTATTTTTTTCACACCTTGGGTTACATTATTGAAGTTTTAGTAAGGATCCCTAATTTTTTGAAAATAAAATATAGCCTATGTTACTCAGGGTGAATGTAGCTTCCCAACAGTGAAAGAATTTTTGAAATCGGTTCAGTAGTTTCGGAGCCTATTCGATGCAAACAAACAAACAAACAAAAAAACAATCAAACCTTTCCTCTTTATAATATTAGTATAGATATAATATTCCAACACTAATCACTATGTACATTAAAACAAGAGAACATTGGTAGCGTCCCGGAATGTGATCACTCTTGCATGCTAATGAGGGCAACACTAGCACTAGTGATGGGAGATTAATACTTTTATCCGAAAATAGTATCTCAATTTGGGTTGTGTTTTTTTTATTCGTGGCATATAAAAACTTCCGATAAAAGTGATTTTGACCGACTTAGACTGCTCAGCCTGTTAGTGGAACGTGCCCTTATTTATGTATGTCACAGTAATTTTGGTATTATTATTTTAGAGTACTCATTTAACTAGCTATCGCACTAATGTAATAGAAAGAAAAGTGCGACTTTGTATTGCTATAAATCTTATTCGTTACCAGTTTTTTTTCTTTTTTTTAATTGAAAATATGAGTTTAAAGTTTTTGCTAACTTTAAAATTAATTCACGAAATCAGAACAGTGTTAATGCACTACGATTTAAGTGTTGTATAAATTATTCAGCCTGTCTAAGAAAACGTGTAAGAACCATTTGAAAAGGTGCGAATTATCACAAATTAGATTTGATACTAAGCCAAATAGACGTCTAATGTCTAAAGCGTCGATTTAACGACTTTTGCTACATTTCCGCGAGCATTATATGACTATTTGGCACATCATGTCATGATTTCCCTGACAGCGAAAATTGAAACATTTGATACAGTTTTTAGGCGATGATGTGCAATAAAGCGTATAAACGTTGAATTAATAAATTAATACTACTAATCACAAAAAGAGAAATGTATAAAAGAATGTTACATGGTTGCTTGGTCAATTGCTATTTCATTAATTTGTAGTAAAAGTTCAGTGAATATACATGTATGTATGTCCGGTTACGGCAAATATTTATATAAACATATTAGGAAATGTAAGCAATATCATATTATTTATTCTGTGGCATTAGTCATTTATTTCGAAAATTTAAACAGGATTTTTCCCTCTCTGGAGAGCCATTACAAAGTCATCGACAAGAATCTTCTACGTGACAGTCATATGAATACGAGCGAAATTCAATATCAAGAACGGCCTAGCTTTTCTAACATACAGCCCACAAATTACTTAGATTATGTATTATGCATATTTCGTATCAGCGACTTTGATTACATTTCCGCGAGTATTATATGATTATTTCGCACATCATCGTTTCCCTGATTGCGAAAATTTAAACATTTAATACAGTTTTTAGGCGATATGCAATAAAGCGTATAAACGTTGAATTAATAAATCACAATCACAAAAAGATAAATGTATAATAGAATGTTACATGGTTGCTTGGTCAATTGCTCTTTCATTCATTTGTAGTAAAAGTTCAGTGAATATACATGTATGTATGTCCGGTCACGGCAAATATTTAATATTCAAATAAACATATTAGGAAATGTAAGCAATATCATATTATTTATTCAGTGGCATTAGTCATTTATTTCGTAAAAACAGGATATTTCCCTCTTGAGAGCCATTACAAAGTCATCGACAAAAATCTTCTACGTGACAGTCATACGAATACGAGAGAAATTCAATATCAAGAACGGCCTTAGCTTTCCTAACATTACAGCCCACAAATTACTTAGATTATGTATTATGCATATTTCGTATACTTAAGTCAATAAGACGCCTACTCCCATCCCTAAGCTAGTGCCTTTGAGGGAATAGCCGTACGTGACACACATGTCAATATGGCTGACTTCAGACTACTGGCGAAGACATTGCCTTCGATTCTAACCTCACTGTCAAATGTTAAATCAACATTTTATATTTAAAAACTCACAAACGCATGTAAAACTACTCTATAGATAGACAGCTGATTACAATCCTCTATATTTAGCACTAATTTGAGTAACAAATATAATAGGCTGTTGTAGTGGTAGAGACTACTCTATTACTTGAATAACACAGATCTCTGTTTGATGAACTTGGATTGAAAAATGGTATGAGACTCTTAAAAGTATGATGACTTTGCTAGTCAAGAAAAGAATCATAATAAAATAAATTATTTCTTTATCAACATTTGAAATAAATCTAGGTGCAGAAATTTCCTCTTACGCAGAAGATACATATAGTTTATAACAAAACAAAAAGAGAAATCAGATTTTTTGCACCAAAAAAATATAATTTTAGTCGAAAATAATAAATTAATATTTATTTAATTCATTCTAGTAATATTCAATGACATTAATGTAATCCCCTTAATTAAATCAATTAAAAATGTTAAAGTGAACTTAGACGTCTAGAATCGAGGGCCCTGCTTACCCCCGTGTTACAGTTCACACTGTGTTCGCGATAGAGCATCTCGGCCGATGTTATCTCGCCGCTTTTGGGAATATGTGGGAACGAGATCGTGACATAGCAGCCTTCGTGAGTCACTTTAGGGCTCGTGAGGGCAAAAGTGTCGCCATAAAGAAGTTTTAGTAGGCAGATAAAATATTTATTTCAATTTGAATTTACGGCCAAGAGAAGGTAAAGTTGAACACACGCTTCGCGATTCTGTTCCTTATTAAAGACGGTGTTAAGTTCAAAGGTGGTCCAAAGTGGTCAGCTTGGTCTGATTTTGACTTCTCTGCTCTCTGGATATTAAAACTTTGCATTTTCTGGTATGTATCTATTTTTGAGGTATCTATTAACAATAGTAAAAAGAAAAACATTATTACCATAAATTAATAACAAACCTCTCACATAAACTGGAATAATCCTAATATTTTAATTTAAAAACGTTTAGTTACAAAATGGTATTTTAAAAGGTAGTTGATTGGATCATTAATTTTTCTCGTATCTACAGTCAACCTCGAATAAAAAATAAACTTTTTTTTATTTATTTATACACAATAATTACATTATTATATTTCGTATAACTGCTAAATATATGAATTCGAAAATAAAAAACACATTGGTACGCGCCGAGGTTCGAACCCGCGAACATTCGAAAGGAAGTCAACAGCCTTAACCACTTGGATGGTAAATACATGAACTGGTTCAAGAAGCCTTCAGATTATAATGTCTTTAATATTATGTATCGTTATATTATAACACTAAATTAAAAAAAAATAACCCCCGACTCAAAACCGTTACTTGATCCTTTCAATAACTAGAAAAGAGCTGATAATCTTCAAATGGCTGAAGATATTTTTTTGGATCACAGTTAAGAACACTCTCGATCGATAGTGACATCTTGCAAACAAAAAAAAAACTAGATCAAAATCGGCGCATCCGTTTAGGAGCTACGATGCCACAGACAGACAGACACGTCACACTTATAACACCCTTCTTTTCCGTCGGGGGTTAAAAATAGCTTGATCTTGCAAATAAAAATATTGACGTCTTACTGTACCATAGCTCATTGACCCGCATCTAAATAGGTACTAATTCCTAGTATATATCTAGTTTCCAAAGAGCTTTAGAGTTTTTTTGCACTAGTGAACATTAATTAATAGCGGAGTAATAAATTGCAAAACCAAATTCAGAATATTAAAGCCTTCATCTGCATTTCTATCGTTATAAAAAAAATCCTACGCGGTTTGCATGCAAATGATTCAATGATTAGAAGTTTTTATACATTTTGTTTTAAATCCTAAATGATTTGAATAGTAAAGATTTAGACTTGTTTTAAAATATGTTCGATATTTGGGTTCAAGATTTTTTGATAATAGCTTTTATTTGTATAATGAAGAAAGAAAGAAAATATTTTTATTTGGCATCTTAACAAAAAACTAATTGACAGATTGTGTTTATTGCCATTACACCCGTAGATCAGCTTATGTTGCAGCCACCAAGCCGAGGCGACTGCAACGCTGATTTTCAGCTAGACCCTCGGACATTTTGTCTGGTGATGCTATAAGGTATGGTTGTAATTATTATTTTATCAATAAACCTGCCTACTCTGTTTTTTTATGTATTAAAACTATATTGTACGTCCTAGTGTGCAAACGAATATACCAATCTATTAACATTTCATTATTTTCTTCTGATAAACATCACGTGGTTTGGTGAAACTTCAAGTCATGAAGCTCTTGTGTTAGTTACCTAGTCAATTTTTCTCCATTATGTTTAATGATGAACTCATGGTATGTGTGAATATTTAAAGACTCGTTTCCAACGGGAACAAGCTAAGCTTTATCCCGTAATTAATGCTTTCAAGCCAAAGTTTCCCAGCAATCAATCTTCGTTCCCAAAGTGAGAATACGCTGGGTTGTTCCCAACCCAGAGGTGTATTCTACTAACAATATCAAAATCAACCCTTTGTTTTGTTGTAACAACAAAGTAAGATTAGTTCACAGTAACTCAACTATACATATTATAAATGTGATTTGGGTAATTTTAAAAACATACACATCAAATTGAGAACCTCCTCCTTTTTTGAAGTCGGTTAATAATCTCAAAAAGAGCCCAAAAATATACGAATGAAAAACACAATTATAATGTAGGTTACTCAGAATATAAAGCCAATTTTAAATAATGTCTATGTCTATGTCTATTTTTTGTCAAATAAATTGAACAGGTGATTGATTGATTACTATATATAGGTTGCCTGATAGAAATTGCCGCCTATTTCTACACTTTTACCATTGTAAACTGTTTTCCTGGTGTACAATGAATAATACATTATATTCTATCTATTCTCTTCAATGTAATTATCACTAATATACTTTTATTGAGAGGCGCGAAATTATTTGATATGAGGCTTTCGCGATTTGTACACATTTTCATTTAACGTTTTAATAAATATTGATAAGAAACGACAGAAAGTTCTAAAAAAATAATACTTTTTGTATCATTTCCACCACGGCATCTCCTTCACCAGTAAAATCGGCGCCAGGATAATAGGCAATTGGCGGGAACGCGATATCTTCTAATTATAAAAGAATTCGCGGATGACGCATCCTTTATTTACCCTGCGCCCGCGGCGATCTCGGATCCCAGGGAAAAAAACGAAATGCATGTCTGAACATGAATCAGGGTTAAGAATGCGGTCTTTCTGTAGTAAGCATCGCTTTATTGTGCGATTTACATTCTTTCTTTTCTTGAGTTATTATACGTGTTAGATTTCGAGTATGTATAAACTGCTAATAATAATAATAAATAACTGAAGGACTAAGGTTTTGTATGATATTTAGTTTGTTTGTCTTTATAGAATTGTTTTGTGATTTTATTTATTTTCTACTATCATGATCTCTATTCATCATCAGAACGCCTTCAAACAATGCTTCTTTAGGCACTTCAAAATTTCGAACCTGTTGCTACCGAACACCTATTTAGTTTTAACATCCTACTATTTTATAAACGCGAAAGTTTGTGAGGATGGATGTATGTTTGTTACTCTTTCACGCAAAAAACTACTAATTGGATTTTAATGAAACTTTGCAATAATATAGCTTATACGTCAGAATAACCCATAGGCTACCTTTTACCGCGGGAAAATACCTCAATCCCAGGGGAAAAGCTGTTAACGCGAGCGGAGCCGTGGGGCGGAAATCTATTCTTACATATTTCAATAAAAGAGTTTAACAAAAAAGCAAGGAAATATTAGATCGATAAAACATTGTATAAGTGCCGGCTGTTATATAAACCTTTATGGAATTCCATTCACGACCGATTTGATTAGCCTTAAATGTATGCAGATATGGTTCATTATTGTGCAATTTCCGTTTTGGATGGAATGACATTTAGTGTATTTTTCAACAGTTTGATTTGACGTTTTATTATTGTTACCTTCGATTGTGACACCGTTTATTTGTTTGGAGAATGATTTTCAGTTGAATTATTAATTTTAATTACACATACAAAATTTTCAAAATTAATATTTTTTTCGAAAATAAATGAAGTAAATGAAGTATTTTAAACAATTTAATAAAGTAATTTAAACACTTGTCCAGCAGTGGACGTCTTTCGGCTGAGATGATGAAAGTACTTTTTACTAAAAAACCATTTTTATATAACTTCAACTATTTAACAGCATACCTCTGCTACGCCGTAGCAAGCGTAGCACTTACTCGTAGTAGCTAGCTACGGTATGCTACGATTTCACGTTAGGAACTATGTAAAATCCATTATTATTGATTACCTGAGATTACCTTTGAGTTTGATCGATTAGTTAGATAAAGGAGAGCGTCGGTGGCCATGTGGCTAGGGCCGTTGACTTCCATCCGGAAGTTCGCAGGTTCAAGCCTGCGAAGTAATTCAAAGGTTGTGTGTGAAGTTGACCAACCTGCACTGGGCTAGTGGTCAACTAAGGCCCGTTCCCCTCGGTGGGGACGTATATGAACTGTTAATGAGTCTTATACTAAAAATATTATATAGATTGGTTTTATTTGGATAAGAGAATGTTTATATTGAAAGCACAGGATATCCTCTCCTTTATTAGCTTCAAGAGGCATAACGTAAAGCGTACACACATTTTAATTGCATGTTAGCTATAACCACAGAGTATAACTGCACAGTGTTGCCATTGAAGTGGCCGGAAAGCGGAATGATCCGTGGCGTCACACTCCAGCGCTCCTTCCGGCCTAGGAAGCGCGCGAAAAAACTAAATGCTCGCGCGCACGCTTTCTTATCGATTACATTTCTTCAATATAAACTAATTTTAAAATTGGAAGGTGAAATTGGCTTTATTTTATGTTCGAGTCGCGATGAAATAGAAATTTAAATTTAAATTATTATTGTAGATATATTGAATTGCTTCATTAATGTGATGTTAATGCTCTATTAAAATATAATAATTGCCATTTCATCGCGGCTCTAACAAAAAATAAAGCGAATAATAAACGGTACGATTCACTCTTTATTTTAGAGTTTGAATCGCCTGTCATAATAATTATTGTCATCGCTCATCCAAATCTTTATCGAGAGGAGATCTGTATCAATCAATTAAATGTAAATTTAATAAAAAAATAGGCCAAGATTCATCCTAAAAATACACTCTTGGCATTCCAATTTGAAATGAACTTCAATTCCTTACAATTGGAATTCGAATAGGAAACTAACAACGGAACAAATGAATCGCGAAACCCAATTCAAAAGGAAACTAACTTTGTGTTTCAAAAAATACGAACTAAAATAGACTGTAAAAGCCAAATACGAATTTCTCTCAATACTGTGTCAATTAGAGTTAATTGATGCTTGGAAACAATCGATTGCCCGAACAATTGAATGTACTCCACGTTGATTATTCATGAATGGCATCAAGCGTCGGCGCTCGTGTGAAAAATAGATACGAAAAATCAATCATAGAGTTGCGTTCGAAGCTCTATTCTATGCATCATTTATTTAAACGTGTGTTGTGATGCGAGAGTTTTTTTTTCTATCCTGCCAGTGATATTTCATTTAAGGTTCTCAGAACTTACTAAATAGAGATACTGCACAATCTTTTACCATGTAGGTAGAGAAAATTATGAATTTTGAAGTTTTCAAATAATACGTTATTTAATTAACTCCGATACAAATATTTAAAGCACAGAATAAAATAATGGCACATAAGTAGGAGGGTAAAACAGTTTTTCAAAATTATAAATAAGCTAACAACAACTTTCAATATTGTAGTAGCAATAAACATCAAAGAAAACTGTCCATTGACGCTTTTAACCAATCAACGCTGTTCTTTTGTTGTAGAAAAACAATAATCGCCCACACTTTTTTGTAGACCGCGATCTAATTGTCGTAGATGAAAAGAAACTATTCTCTTGGGCTATTTATTTGTGAAAATAATGATTAGAGGCGGTCGACCACCTACGTAGGGGCAAATTGGTTCCAAAATTACTGACTATGGGCTCTGGCACGCACTATAAGAAATTTAAGGCTCTGTGGTTGAAGAAATGTCAAATTCCACAGACTACTTCAAGAACGACGGACGGGATAGAGTGATTTTATCTGTTTAAAACGTATGATACGAGTTACATGTTGGTTATAGTAAACGTAGGCCTTGTAGGTATATTGGGATTTTATTTTTAATGACATAAGTAGGTAATTAATTTTTATATTTTAGGGAAAACGAGAATACAAAATTATCACAGGTGGTCTCTCTACATTTTGTGAAGTATTTAAGTAATAGTTAGGGTAGGTTATTGCAAGCCTGAAAGCCATTATTATGTTATAAATATGTTGTCCTAATTTATAATTAAAAATAACTCAATCAAATACAACTAATAACTGTGAGCGGTAGAGCTTTAAGGCGACCACAATGTCGTGTGGCGTGGTTAGGGTTTGCAATATTCGTTCGATTTCACTATTCGAATAAAATGAATATTTCTAGTGCTAAATATTCGAATATCCGGATATTCGAATATTTTTTTAAACATTTACTGAAAATATCAAAAAAATGCAATATTAATTCAAGACAAACAAGAGTAACTAGACTGGGATTTTGTTTGATTTTAGTATAATTATTTTCATGTAAAAACAAGTATTTTAATTAGTTTTAATATTTATTAATGCGTTTTGTGCAAATTTAGGCGAATTTAAACAAGTGTGTATTCCTCCCAAGAACCGAGATACTAAAACTGTACCGGTTGAGCATTCGTCTACTCATTATGGCCCTTACTGGGCATTGTAAACTCAACAAGCACATGAACAGAATGGGTTTATCAGAAAACCCTTACTGTAGATTCTGTGCAGACAAAGAGGAAACTCCTATTCACGTCCTCTGTGAAAGTGATGCTCTCGTCAACAAAAGGAGTCGAGTGCTGGGTGTGCACAAGCTTGCCCCCCAAGAAGCCCGAACCCTAAATCCCACCACAACCGTCAGCTTCTTCAAAGCTGTAGGTTTGGAAGAGGCTATAATAGCCTACGAGGGCTGACTACAATAGATCCACCTTGGGTCATAGTGGTCTTTGGGTATTTAGAGCCATTTCCCTCACCACTCAAATCGTAATCATAGATATTTTTCCTGGATGGCGCGGTGTAGTACTCCGGTAACCAAATGGGAGGTAAAACTATAGAAGGCCTAGGAACATACACCTTATAAAACACCAAAAGGCTGGCAACTATGCGTCGATCCTCTAAGCTTTGAAGCTTGCATTTTACTTGCTGATCGTCGCCAATGAGCTAGAGATCATCTCGATCTTGGCTGTACAATCCACAGAGTCTAATGCATTTAGCTGATACTTGGCAGAACAATCCCAAGGATGACAGCAGTACTCCATACAAATCGAACTACCGCTTGGTACCAATGGAGCAACTGTTCCGGTGTGAAGCGCCACCGAACCTTAAAATGGAAGCCATGCTTTTTTGCAGCAGATGTCCATAAGCATAGCAATTGTCTCTCGGTGGCAGCGCTCCATAGGTGGAAATTTCCAGTAAACGACCTTTGCGAAAACCTTACTGCTGGTCACTAAGAAAACTGTTTAGAAGGTGAAGATGGTATGCTAGGAGCTTCTGATTCGGTACCTACTCATTTCATAAGTTCAGAAATTATGGAGGCATTAGCAGGCTTCTATGACTCAGAAACCACTCCAGATGACAGAAAGAGGCGGTGCAAGCGTGTCAATACTAAATACAACTCGGGTGCGCAGTTTCTCTATAGGTACCTGCCCCATCAGGGAGGACTGTTGGCGTTGTTCACGCCTAGGGCACAAACAAAGGACTTTGAGTACATTTCTCTGCTTGATGCAAACCTCTGGCGTGACAGAGTCGCAAAGAAGAATATATATTTTGTGGTATCTTGCTTACAGCAGCCAATCTGCGAAGATATTAGCAAATAGATGCCTTTTCTTTCGCAAAATGAGCCATGGTCTGTCAGTTTGAGCCATGATCTGTCAGTTTTATTAGGGACTACTATTTGGTATTCTGTGGTTTTATCATCAGCGGCAACCCACAATAACGGCACAACGTTGCGAGAGTCACGGCAGGGATGTTGTTATTAAATTATTAAAAAAAGCATTAGTGCCTATATACTTTAAATACTATTCGAATATTCGGATAAATGAAATTAATTATTCGAATTTGAAATTGGGGCGGATATTCGAATAAATTGAATATTCGAATATTCGAATTGCAAACCCTAGGCGTGGTCAATGTTCTTAGTACCGCTTCAGCGAGATTACCACATTACCAGTGTATGGCGCGGGCATTTATATGACGTGACCGCAGACCTCGGGCGAGAATTGGACGAGTTTCGTCTACGTGTGAAAGAGAAAGCTGTATGAAGCTCATAATGTCTGTAATTATTATAGACCACCCGCGCTCTCGCTCGCACCAGGACTAGGGAGTCTGGAGTTGGTAGAAGTGGCATAATGATGGATCCTAAAGTTCGATATCGGCACAAAATGTACGAGTGCCATGCAATGAAATAACAGAAATAGAAGACGAATTGTTTATGTAATTTACACAATTCAGGTCCTCCGGATGGTCAAGACCATGGTCTAAAAAAAAGGTCTATTACTCCGACCACGTGACTGGCACAAGCCTACGTCATTGTGCGCTGTTAATCCTTGTCTATTATACGCATTCGACAAGGATGGACAGGCAAAATGACGTATAATGACGTAGGCTTGTGTCAGTCTGAGTCAAGTGGTCGGAGTGTTACACCTTGTTTCTTAGACCATATGGTCAAGACAAAATATTGTCGAATTATTTTTCTTTCAGCCGGCAACATCAAAGATTTTAAATTAATTTAATAAATCTAATAAAAACCAAGAAACTAATGAGGGTTATGTTATGAGATGACTAATAAAGGTGCAGCCTACACGCCCACTCCGATAGAGTTAAATTGTGACGATATTGGATAAGAATTTCCGTTCTATGCGGATTACCTACCATGTCATCGCGGTATTTTTTATGCTGCTGGTACCTGCAGACTGTAAAAATGCCTGAATTATATTACAAGCCTTTTTTTTATTATAAATAAAAAATGCATAGGAAAAACACGGGATTTTGTGTTCGAAGAATCACTAAAAAGTATTTCTATGAAAAACTGTATGGTCAAGAAATGGTAGGCGCGTAGTGCGTGTAGCGTAGCGTACTACGTACGTTTAAAATGTAATAAAAAGGTGAATATTTAATGACAAAAAAAAAAGGATTTCCCTGTAATCTCTAAAATTTAATGCTGATAATGTTAAACTGAATGAAAGCATTTTTAAATTAAGTTTACAATTTGAATTATCTGACTCCTCATATATTTTTTATTTCGCTTCTATTTCTTATCAGCTCTGTGGTCAAAGCTGCCCATTACGAGTTTTTGTGGGTAAAATAATGATCTGAATGAAGTTATCACGCAGAGTCCGGGGCGTGTGCGCATCGGGCCAGGCGACCGTAATCTATCGAGTCGTTTAAATTAATACCGTACGCTCTTACAGTCATATCGATTGTAATTATCGATCTTTTCGGAAAATCGAGAGGATGAAAGGAATTTCAATGCGGTTTTAGACGATAAAGGATTAGAAAGAAAGACGAAAGATGTCCTAGTTGAATTTTAATGATCATTACCTTTAAAAAGTAGGTAAAATCAAAAATGCCTACTTATAAAAAAAAAATTGCACAATCACAGAAAAAAAGACTCTTTTGTATTTTGATTTTAAGGCAACAATTTTGTTTAATGTAATGTATTTTCAAATTGTATCTCACGCAGTCAAGTAAACTAATCTATATTGTAAAGTAAACACAGTAAATATCTGGGGGCACGGCAGTGCCCCCGCCAAGTCGAGCAAAAAAGCGGCACGGCCGTACCATACTTTTCTCGAAGCAGTTCGGGCCATTTTCGACCCCCCTATAACTTCGTTGTGGATAAAACTAAAAGCCTGAGTTTTGAGTAACCAAGCAGGCATTGTATAAATAGGGTACATTTCAAATTTCAATCAATTGGAACCAGTAGTTTATGAATTATAACTAGTCAAAGTTTCTTAATTTTGTCACTCACTCACTGACTGACTCACTGACTGACTCACTGACCGATCATCAAAACTCTAAGGCACTTCTAGCAGACATAGAAGCTTCAAATATAGAATGGAATTAGTGTTTAGTATATAAATCAAGGAAAAATTCAAATATTTTGCAATTTCGGCCTATTTTTTTATATACATCATCTGCTAGATAACTTTGTAATCCCATATAAATCTGGGGGCAAACATAGAATTACAAAGTTACGTTTGCGGTTATCGAATCAGATGTATCAGAGATGGGCATTATTCGAATAATTTTTAAATAAAATAAAATAAAATAAAATAAAATAAAATAAAATAAAATAAAATAAAATAAAATAAAATAAAATAAAATAAAATAAAATAAAATAAAACAAAGCAAAATAAAATAAAACAAAAAAAATAAAATAAAATAAAATAAAATAAAATAAAATAAAACAAAATAAAATAAAATAAAATAAAATAAAATATACAAAATAAATAAAATAAAAATCTAGTTATATGTCTAGGTCTAAGTCTAGGTCTAGGTCTAAGTCTAGGTCTTAGTCTAAGTCTAAGTCAAAATAATAAAGTATAAAACAGCTATTTATTTTATAAATCAATTATTCGATAAAATTATTCGTGAATATTTTATTCCTGGAGTATTTCGCTGAATAAATTATTCCCGAATGAATTATCCGCGAATAATTTGTAGACGAATAATCATTCGATACATTTATTCGTCATTCGCGAATGATTTTGTTTCATTCCATTCGTTATTCGTCATTCGAATAAATTTTGCCCAATTCTGACCTGTATTAAAATGGAATAATAGGTGTAGATGAGACAGGGAGTGGGCTATGAGAAAATTTGTAGCTGAAGCTCAAGAATTAGTACCCGAAAAGAAAAAGAGGAAGATTACCTACAAAAAGAAATGAAATGCCATCAAAAACACAACTTGTAAAAAAACCAAGTCTCGCAATTCAGTTCTTCTACCGTAAAAAGTTGTGAGATCCATGTAATACCAAGTCGGTTAATTTATTCAGTTCCTACTTAAGGGTCCTTCTGTCTTAAGTTATTACGTAATTAGCTAACCTAACAACATCAGTAATAATATTAATATTAAAAATCTTTTATGTTTTAAATAAATAGATTGACTTGGCAATCGCATAAAACAGTCTAATTTAATACAATATGTATTACTTGTGAGATACATTGTGTTTTCATGCGATGGCTAAGCCAATCTATTTATTTAAAACATAAAAGATTTTTAATATTAATATTATTACTGATGTTGTTAGGTTAGCTAATTACGTAATAACTTAAGACAGAAGGACCCTTAAGTAGGAACTGAATAAATTAACCGACTTGGTATTACATGGATCTCACAACTTTTTACGGTAGAAGAACTGAATTGCGAGACTTGGTTTTTTTACAAGTTGTGTTTTTGATGGCATTAATATTACTCCATGTGAATAATCAAGATACCATCTATGCCAATATTTCCTAATATATTATTAATTTGTAACGTTTCACAACTTCAGATCGACTGAAAATGGTAGATGCTGCATGTAAGATTTTTTGTAACGTGAATGTGAATGGGATTATGAAGAAAATACTTATAGCGCTGCAGTCGGATTACTGGCGTCCCCAATGAGGGGCTCGAGCTTATCTTGAGGTAGGGTGTAATTAATGACCCAAAGTGCGTCGATCGACTTTTGACAATAAGTATTTTGTGGATTTTAGAAAACTCTATCCATATTATTTTAATACCATATTTATATTGATTTTTAATAGGTACTTACTAAAAGATCAGAACATGAACATAATTAATTCGGATGAGACGGTAACCTATAACCGGAGTGCACTATCTACCTTCTCTCGTTAGTTTGAGCACACAACAACCGTTACAATTATAAATTCTGTATTGTGTATTCCCCTCGGCACAATTAATTCTGCGCCCGCGGTTGTAAAGGTTGCAGTTAATTGTTCCGGACCAATAATTGCTTTTATTGAAGTTACACTGTTTGTACTTGAAACGTTGTAAGCTCTCGATTTGAGGGTAGATTTTCCTTAAATGATTTTAAAGTTAAAGTATGTATTGTAGACAAAATTCTAAACTAATAGGTAATTTGTCGTATATTTATTAGTCAACAAAATACCTGTAAGTGAAAAATCATAACTAATATTAATATCATATCATATAAAAATTTAGCTTTTTGTCTGCTGCGCCATTAAAGCGATCTGTCAACAAATGAAAAGTGATTTTTAAAGTTATATTTATAAGGTGGATTTTAGACGTTATACGAGGCGACTGAAGAAAAAACATCTTGAACTAGCCTGCTAACGATTGGGCAAAACAACCTGATCAAGAGTATAGAATGTTTTTTGTTTGGTTGGTTTTGGAAAGCACTCGTTGTTTTTATAGAGTATTGGAGTAGGTTAAAAACAGTCCTTTACTGGATTTACTTGACATTTACACCTCTCACAGTTATGACATATTTTTACGACGAATTCAGAGCAGGTGCCTCGTGGAGGGCTCTCGAGTGCCGAACCCGAGCGTGATTACCCCTCTCAAAGCGTGGCGATAAGCACTCTTCACTTTTCACCCGCGCGTACGGCGGCGGAGGATGTCTGGAGTTTTCTGCTATTCTTAACTTTTCACCTTATTTTCATATTCCGTGAATGTCGCCAGTGGAATTATAATAATATTATTCAATGTGCAAGATGTATAAGAAAATGAAAAAGCGAAATAAAGTAGAGCTTAATATACCTTCACTTTGTCTTCATCATCACTTCGACCAAAAGACGTCCACTGCTGGACAAAGTCCCCAAAGTTCTCCACAACAACGGATTAGAGTCTAACCGTTAGACCTTTCTTTGAGTAAACTTATATTTTACTTTAAATAGAAAGTCTATTAGAACTGGATGTGAATCGCATCGCAGTTGCCAACTTAGCCGGAGGGTTGTTTTATTTTATAAAAGGGCAAATATGTAGGTACGTTAAATTTCCAATATCTTTTAATCGAGTTAAACAAACGTCTCCATTTACGGAGGGTTTAGATGCCCGATGCTCTTTATTTGATTTTACTATTGTACGTTTTTTCTACTGTATTGGTTAGAGCTGTGTCCATGTATACCAACCTAAAAAATCTACCTTAGTAGGAAAAAAAAGATACCTTAGTAGGAAATCACAAAAATACTTGCCTACTCATTTTGTGCTTCATTAAAAATATATTTTATTTGTAGCCAACGTCTTGCTTCGTTATTCGCGTGCATTCGTCCATTAGCTCGGCGTTTAAATGTATTGCATAATAAATAAAGTTGATTCAGTAAGGTTAGTGGTTCACCCACTACCCTCTATGTAACCTTTAATGGGCTTCAACCCCTATAGGGGTTAGTAGAAGGCATTTATAGAATACCGGAAAACAGCCTAGGCCTTGTTTCACGAACTAAATATAATAAATATCAGGCAATATTTTTTTTTATATGCAATGTATTTTACCACAGTCAAAAGCCTGTCCCTAAATATATCCAGTGCCAAATCGGAGAAAATATCTGAAAGTTGGTAAATCATTCGAATTTTTATATTACAGGTGACCCTTTCGGTACGTTTATTAACAGTTAACAAAGTTATATAACTACCTATTACTGTGATTACTGTAGAAATATTTACTGAAACAATTTAACTCCGATAGGTCGCAGCGCAGCATTCATAACATAACAATATGCCCGATTCTACATAATATTACGCTCTTACTTAAATTTAAAAACCATTGTGTCCCTTTCACGTTAATAAGAACGAATAGAGACAAGTGATGTCAACTTAAATTTAGAGACGTCAAATATTGATTTTACGCGTAGTTCCCACTAGTTTACCAGGCATGCAAAAACAATCCACTTAAATTAAGCTGAATTTGACAGCTGCGCTGCTTATTTTAAAATAACATTCATTCAAAATTAAATTCATTCATCTCCCATCCTTTTCGATTCCCTTAAGAATGCAAGAGACCAACATTTTTTTAGATATTTTAGCGGCCACGCCGGGATTGAGCCTAATGAATGACGCTTATAACGAAGTCCGATCGACTCGGTTTCATAAAATATTATTACGATGACAATTCAATTAACAACTTGTAAAACCTGTCCGCATTCCTACTTAATGCACCGCACTAAAAACCACGCGATAAAACCTCAAAGCTTCCAATTTTAACGACACATTTTTTTTTCAAGCGGCACTTGTCAACGGAAAATAATCGTCAAAAACCGAAACATGTGCGTGGGTGGAGTAATACAATCAACAAAAATATAGCTTAAACTTCAGGAACTGTATGCCCTGATAATAAGGACTGTATTTGAATATATAAGTAAAGCCTCGGCTGTAGAATGAATGAAAAAAGTCAATCTTTTTAAAAGTATACTGCAGATTGCGACACCCGCTGCAATGAATTGGTTTTTTGAAAATAAACTGACTGTACAGAACATAAACATGACCACGGTTAGTCCATAAACATGAAAATTAAGTCTTTAAATGATATTAAACTGAGCATACATAACATATGTACAACAAACAAACGAGTAACATTATTTAAAGAACACCGGTAGAAAGAAAGAAAAAGCATTTACTCAGCTAATATAATGAAATAGTAATGTAATTATTAAGTATAGGTAGGTTAATAAACTTCTCCCTCATTTAATTTTATTGAATATAATTTTATAGTTTTAATTGCTACTATCTACTTTCATAGAATTTCATAAAGTTTCCAAGACGGTGTGATGGGCAATAAGTTTGTAATATAAGCACAGAGAATATAAGTGTTGCCCCATCTTCCTCCAAAGTAATAAATTTAAATGTATGGAAAACGAAAAAACCATCTTTATTTTTGCATTTATTTTCGAAAATATAGTTAAACTTGATGATCAAACGAACGTTATAAGAGGGGTGTCAGAGTGGGGTGATTGCAAGTTTGTTTGACTTGCATCAAGGCCGACTGAGATTAAAGGCAAGGGGATTGCGGCTAAATAAACAACGCATCTTTATATTAATAAAATATTCAAATTACGTACTTGTTTAAACGGTGAAAGATTTTTCCCGTTTTTGTGTGCAAAAATTGTTACTTGCTGTAAAGGGATTTACTTTTTGTCTTTATTGCATACCAAAAAAATACGTATTAAGTAAGTAATATTCAAAGTCAAACCTACTTTTTTTTCTACTGTTTATTCTGGACTACTTTACTTATCAATATGTACGCTTACCCGAGTGCCCGAGCGGAGACCAATAAAACGTTTAGGTGAGGAATGTCTAGTTTACAAAATGTCCAGTGTAGAAAAAAAATCGAATTTGCATAATGTCCAGTTTACAAAATGTGCAGCAAAAGGGTTCTCCTTCGCTAGATGGATGCTTCAATGTCAATTATTTTTTAAGGGCTTGGCCTACATTGCTTTGCTTCTTTATTTAGATAGATTAATCGCCACCCACAAAAAAGTCCTTTCTCTTAATTTTATATTTCTTCATCTATTAGTCATTACACTCTCAATTTAGTTCGTCTGAAGAGCCCCCTTCCCCCCGAGCCCCTTCGGCCCTCAGGATTCGTCACGAGGACGAATGAGCGGTGACGCACAATTATCACGTGCTGTGTACAGTGTACACGCACCCTTATAGTTAGGGAGGCGTCTGCGGTCGCCGGTTTAAGTTGCAAGCGGATTTTCTTAAAATACAAACAAAGAAATATATAATACAAGAAGGTTTTTCCGGTTTATATGTATAAATTATACGTACTATGCTTATAAAACATGAATAAGTATGTAAGTAGGTACCTATACAACAATTTTAAAAATATTATTTATTATTCAATAAAAATTTTTGCAATCAAAGGAATTGAAAAACCTGTCTTTCAGCTGAGTTAAGAGACCTGTCAGAAAATGCGCAGAAATTTTGAGTCTCTTTGGCGGGGTGAGATTTAAATTAAGAACTTTTACTTTGATGTCCGTTATCTAAATATAGGTATAATCAGGTAAATATAATAATCGGAAAAATACTACGTATTTTAGATTTTATTAAATTATGTCGTATAAGTCTTCTTTTGATTTTATAATTTGAAAAATAATGACATTACAAAAAGATATCTCTTAAAATAAGCATAATCGTCCATATCGCTGACAGAATGATTCGTTTCAAAACGATTTATGGGTATTATGTTTTATTTAAACGTTACGTTAAGACAGTTTGGTCTCTTCATCAGGCATTTTGCCAGATGTGAATGTGCCGCCGTGAGTCGCGTGTCAATGACCCACATCCTTGGACAGGTGATATTTATTAAATGCAGCAAGTATCATTTTACTTGTATAATAATTGTACTTTACTTACTGCCGCAGCGATTATATCACTGTGTATTTATGTAATTGTTTGTGGTTATCGTTTATTCTAAGTATGTACCTATGTACAAAACATATTAATAGATATGAACTTGAGATATAATATTTAGATTAGTTTTTATTTATTTTTTGTATTTTTTAAACATTGATTCCATTATGTAGTTTAACGTTTAATTTTTTTTTGACATCACATTAGTGTTATTTTATTGTATATAGACCTACTTATTTTATTTTTTACGTTTTTTTAAAATTTGTCGCTACTGCGAAAGTCGCTTAACCTTCAACTTGGGCCACAACATTAATTTAAATGGATTTACAGCCCATCTATCGCAAGACGACACCACGCTCTTACGGCTCATATAATAGAGTTCAAATTGGTGCACATTGGATAGTAATCTGAATCCCAGACAGCGCGATTGAGGCACGTTATAGTGTGAACAGTGAACACTTTGATTTCTGCTTCAGAAGGATTATGGATATTAAGCTGTTGCTGTTCGAAGTAGGTTGGGTGAAAGTTGGGTAAAACTAGGGTCTGCAATGCAAATCTCTTGAATATGGAATTATATTTCTATATTCGTCCTACACATCATTATCTTATTAATAAATGCTTGCTTGCTTACAATGCTTGGCGAGAAACTTTTGGCCTACCTTTTATCTCGAGTCCTCACTGGTCATTTTATTATTTTTCGTGAAATAATTCCACCAATAATTCCAACCTAGTATTTTTTAGCTGACAGAGTTAATTTCCTAATAAAAATAAGGGTTCCGTAAGTTCAGTTCATCAATCAGAGAAAAAGATAGCGATGGCTTTTGAATACGAACATATTATCTCGATATTCGAATCAAATAAATTATTGTTTGGCTTATATTATATGAAGGGGGAACATACATTAAGGCAAAGTACCAAATTGTATACGCTATTCTTCCATAGAGATAAGTACTATCTGTAAACTTGCAAGCTTGCTCCACAAACTTTAACTACGAAGTTGCCTTCCGTGAACTATGGGTAATCCATTAATTTTAGTACCGGTTTGGTAATCCTCGCGAGACATCCGTCTTTGGCTCAGCCTACGCTATATCGATCAGCAGGGCCCTCGGAGCCCCGACTAATGCAATAAAGGTCCGCACGGATGTTTAAACTTATTTCGGGTACACTCTGTCAACTAAGAGTTGGGCTTTGAAATGAGCGATTTTGCATACCTACTATTGTTACCAGTAGCGTACCTACCTACCTAAATAATCTACATAAAAGACTATACACAACAACTGGACTACTAAGGCGCAAGCCACACTAAATTGAGCGAAGATCGGGCCCGTGAATTTGGCCAAATAACAAAGAAGAATCAGGGCGAGCATAGTACGATTACCGTAACCACCCCCGATTGTGTGGCAACTACAAAATTCAAAATGTTTTGTTCGAAATAAGATTACACAAATCACTTTTCGACGTCAAATAAGATTGAAGTTTTGCTCAAACCAAGGATGGCTAATTGAGAAGTACAGTTGCCAAAGTCTTTGCTCCTGCCTCGGCTCATAATAGTGCCATGGCTGCAGAGCGTGTAGAAACAAACAATTGATTGGTCATTAATACATTTATATTTATACAGACCAAAATCTTACGTCATTTCAGTAAATAAACAAATCAATTTAAGAGGTGAGGACCGCAGTTACAAAGGCAGCGGGGTGACACAAACAATGACAATCATAATCATATCATACTTAACATAACATTATGTTTTCTGAGGTGTCACGCCCTTCTCAGAAATTTCCCCGCTCGCTTGTGAAATCGCTAGTCGCTCCCAGTTGATTCTATGGCCGCTGGTCTATCACAAGGGGTAGCGAGGGTGTCGCCCTTCTTTCAGTCTAGCCTCTATTGGCTTTGGTGATCGAAACGTCATCGCAAGTTTCCGCCGGGTTTTTATAACCCCAACCTACAAATATATCTCGGTAACTACTTGGTTTCTGTGCCCCGACATCAATATGTTATGGGATCCATCGACAACCGAAGCGAATTCGATACAAAGCGAGGTGATAGTATCAACGTGATTGCAATATTGGAGAGTTGGTTGTAATATTTTGTGCTTATCTTTTTCCGATGGAAACGTATGAGAGAGTTGGTCAATGAAGTATGACCAAAATGGTTTAGGACAAGTTCGAGGGAGAGAAGTTCTTGTTTTTTTTTAAAATTAATGCTCGCCTTTACGTAGTGCAACATTTACTAAAATGAAAATATCTAGATCCGGCCAACTCGGTCAAAGCGCGGTCGGCTTAGGTTTGCACCTAAATCAGGATATATTTGAGCTCCTCACCTTGTCATGTCAACTTGTCACTGCTGGACTAAAGTCTCCTCCAAAGATTTGCACCACGATTAGTCCTGCTTGACCTGGATCTAGCGGCTTACCGCGACCCTCACCAGATCGTCGGTCCACATCACGCTACACCTTCCCGCACACGGAATACCTTTCCATCCATCCAACAGCCGTCAATTCTAATCGCAATGTGACTCGTCCACTGCCACTTAAGTTCAGCGATTCTTCGGATGTCTCATGTAATCTAAGCCAATGTATTTGTTGTTCCACAGACGCGGACGGCCTCTGTCTCCGGCACGGCTGCTGCGGCGCCGGCGCACGAGTGCGGCTGACGCAGCAAGCGCGTACGCAGCTCGAGGGAGCGCTTAGAGGAGAGCTCAACAAACTCGCTGAAATACTGCTCAACAGGGCAAGGAAATTCGATGGTAAGTCACCACTTAGCTAGGCCTGCACTATTTAAGCCTAGCCAGAAAAAATAAAAAACCTGCTCTGAAATCAGAAACATTTATTTGTCACAACACAGAGAAAGACAATGAGACAAAATAAAAAATGAAACTACGTAACAAAATACACAACATGAAACAAAAACGATACAACTACGTGCAAACTTCCCCCCGTGTTGCGACACCCTCACAAAAAGGGCCTCACTCAGCGAAATGTCACAGCCCGGCTGGGCTAAACGGGGCGCTGCGCTGATCTTCCGTGAGTCCTCTGGAGGAGACGCCACATGACTTATCGGGATTTTGAAAGAAACGTTTACGGCAACAAGTGCCTTTAGAAAATTATTTTCATTTAAATTCCGCAATATGGTAAGGTGAGGACGTGGGGTGTTTTATTTTTGTGGTCGAGCTTATTAAAAACTATGTAGCTCTTTTCTTTCTTTCTTATTTTTAGCAGTTGGTTGGACACTTGTCGGTTACAATATGTCTACGTTGAATAATGACAAACTATATCCTCATTGTGTCAGTTTCTTGTATCTCTATATCTTACTGAGGCACCAACGATGTTATAAAAAGAGGTCGTCATCATTTCACCGGTTCACTACTGAAAAAATCCTCTCCCAAAGATTTGCACTACGACCGACCCTGGAGTTGATAAAGTTATTTTGTTTTCCAAGTTCATTGCAACTTTAGTTATATACTTACGTCATCATCGTTGTACCGACCGCTTCATAGTTAGAATAATAAAAAATAATCATTGTATGTGCGTCATTCGACACTTTTGTTTGATAGATTAATTTATTCATTTATCAATATCTTCTATTCTATAGACGGAAACGGACCTTCCTCTTACGACAGAAACAAAGTTATTGTCGAACATAAAGCTAGACTAAATAAAGAGCTAGAAAAACTGATTGAATAGCAAATAAAGCTTCGCCTAATTATTAATCACCTATTGTTTCTGAAACGCTGAAATCATGCTCTATCTAACTATGGACCTGTAAGTGTACCAAGTATTGTAATTTAGTGATTGTTATGTATAGTGAAGTCAAAGGTCTTTAGGTTAATACTACTTAGTTAGTAATAATGTTTGTACTGTTGTATCTAGTCATTTGGGTCATAAGTTGGTTTATAATCTGATAAGCTTTTTGCCCTTACACTTTGGACTATTTGGTATTCTGTGCTTCGGTTAAGTTGATGAATTTCGCTTCCAAACTCAATAAAATTGATAGGTAGGAGGGTAGATATTTTTTATTTCCCGTGGTAAAAAGTATCTAAGATGTTGACCGTGGATAAGGACCACCATGCAAAATTTCATTTAAATCGCTCCAACGGATCCAGATATTAGTTGTACAAACAGACAGACAGACATTTTTTTCAAAACTTGTATTTTTGTGTTCAGCTCCCTTTATCACCTACAATCAGTTGTGCAGGTTATTCGTGAATACTATGAGGTCAGAGGTGTGTGCTAATTCCCTTACAATAAGTACAATACCAAATAATAAGACTAGTTGTTTCACAAGAAAGAAAGAAAGAAAACAATTTATTTACCACACATTACAACACATGAAACATAAAGGACTAAAATACAGGCAAACATACAGTGTGATAAAAAGGTTGCTGGACTCAGCATTTGTCGTGAGTATTCCAGTTCGAATATTCACGACACTGATTTTCAGCTAGCACCTGAGAAAGCTACACAAACATAATTATACAAGAGTTTAAAGTCGGCCTTTCTGCTATGATAGGAAGCAACCTCTACCAGGCAATCTGAGGGTATAGAAAACAGTCGAGAACATATTGCTAGATGGGAGTCAAATCAGCATCTCCCACATGGAGAGGGAGACAAACAAACCTTGTTGTTGTACAGTAGCCAGCACATGCGGCTGGACATGTTGACCTTGAGAGCGCCCGTGTTCCGTAGCGGTAGGGGTGAATTTCGTAGTGCGAGTGTCCGTTCGTAGCCGCATGTGCTGGTTTATGTACGACCTCAAATGCAGAAAAACTCTACCTACTCCTCAAATTATTTAGGGACAACCAACGTGGGGATAACGCACATTTATACGGACAGTAATGGAACTGAGTGTTCAAAGACACAATTAGACGGCTATTTATTATCTTGTTGTTAGGATGGCATATTGAATGATAACCGTGGACCTGGGTCGAAGATCTCATCAGCTATTTATATATTCTGCAAGTAGTTAGTGGTATCTAATATAGAACAAAGGTTAATGTATTAAGGTCTTGGCAATTTGATACGGTAAAGGATAAGTAAGTAATTTATTACTTTTATTGTCGCATTGTAGATTAAATTATTTTCTTTAATTGGGTATTTATTATGTACAAAGATATTATTCCAGACCCCAAGAATTTACGATTTGCATTTTTTTTATTGAGTTTTGCTTGTGTCCCAAACTTGACAACCAAAGCTTCACCGGACTAATTAAATTATAGGCTAGGTTTTACTTAATACGGTTAAATCCAAACATTGATATCTTGGGTCATGTTTTGCCCTTTCTTATCAATGAAACCGCTATTTGTACTTGAATTTCCTCTTCAGTAAGTAATCACTCTATTTTTAGTATGTCGTAAGAATTTTGGAATTTCAACCTTTGTATCTTTATTGAAAATTGTTTAGTTTCATGAGTACTACCACTAAGTTGCGAATAAATAACCAGTTAAATTTCACGGTGTATAATACGAGTAATACTAGCGGACGGTACGGGTTTGATCTTATCAAATTGTCGTCGATAAGTTCTTCAAAGTAACCGTTCCGAACTGCCCCGGGATCAGTGGAGCCATCCCGTTGAATCGACTTAATTGCAAAGTGCAACGGTATCTCGGCCCCGTAGGTACCTAATATGGTCTTGTCCAGTATGGTAAAGCCTCGAAGTACCTGTATATGAAGCTTACTGTAGGGCCGCAAATTACAAGTAGGTACTATTCCATGTACATTGCGTAGTAGATATGGTAGAAATATAAGGATTCACATTTGAAACTAATAAGCTACGCAATGAATATTAACGTGGACTTGAAGCTCTTTACTGACTGCAGCCCATGATACGACCACAGTAAATCACAATGTCTGTCAATCAAAATTATTGCGTTGCAGTGGCTCTGCTTTAAGTATTATGGGATAGAAAGAGAGAGGAGGCTGATGCAAATGTTTCGACCCCGACGTCCTTTTAAAATCAATTAATGAAGTCAACACTCTTGGCGCGTTCCCTGTTCCCTGGCACAGTGTGCGATCTTCAGTAGAGAAGAACGTGCTAAAAATATCTCCAGGATTCGTGTAATAGGTTTGGTACGCATTATGAGTACTTTATTTTTATACCAAAAGAGGTAATTTGCGTCACTAAATGCCAGATGACGTTCATAAAAAAATGCACGTACGATAGGACAAAGTATTTTATCTCGAGCTTTTCGTACTAAGCAAGTGAATCAAATTAAACATTCCAGTAAGACATAGGTACATTACGTAATCTCGCATGCCGATGTCATCGATCGGAGTGGACTGACGACCATTGTGGTCGACAAAGTCCATACTGTCCCGGTCGAAATTACTTTGTACCTGTCTATGATCGTGTGCATTAGTGGCGACAGCCATTTTTGTTTTTAATATCTATTACTTCTGATGGAAGCTAGAGTTCATTATTGATGAATAAATTTGAGCTTCTTAAAGTGTTTTATGTTATTTTAGGATTTTACTTAGTAAATAAGGTGCTATGAATAAAACTTGATTCAATAAAATAAAATTATCACAATCCTTTTGACCATTTATATGTAGATTGTAGGTATAACTCTAGCTTGCTTCTTAAGTTTATTAGGAGTGGGCTGATATAAGAATGTTAGAAAATTGGTCTACTAAAATAACAATCCATCTATAATAATGCTTCTCCATTAATCGCAGTTCTTGCTGGTTACTCCAAATTTAATCCGTGAATGTTACTTAGGGATGACAATCTAACCTATGCTATTCGCAAAACTTCACGAGAAGACATTTTGTTGGACATGAATGCATCGATGGATATCGTATCTACGAACATAACAGTTGCTGGAGTCGCATCTCATTCATTGAAAGCTCCTCTAATTGCCAGACCGGCCACGTTAAATATTGACTCGGCCACTTTCCATTCATTCCCTGCAGTCCCACGGTGCTGCCATCTACTGCTCTCTTCATTTCTTAGAGGTGTCAATTTATTTATGACACTGTTTTAGGAATTTTAGGACCACTGGGTTCCTTATGAGCAACTTAATTAGGGTGTTTAGGATGCATTTTAGTTGTTTTGAAATGGTTTTTGAGACGTATTTGAGAGCTTCTGTGAAAGTATGCCCTTTGGTTCGAAAGTTTGGGTTCGGTCGGTCACGCTGAAACAATAAAGACTTCGATTTCATCAGTTGCTTACTTTGGAAATCACAATTTATATTTGGTGGGTTTCGAACAAGGGGAAGAAACGGGATGAGAAAAACACTTACGGCTGGTACTCGTAGTGGGCGGCGTTAAAGATGGTGGTCAACGGCCTTTGTACAAAATCCTGTTTCTTTCTTGTGATGCCCAAATCCAATGCGCAGGTGATATAAAGACCGGCGCGACGCGTACGCGTATTAATCACGACGGTTAAGAAAAACGCTGATTCGCTATGTCTCGATGTGGAACGCGAAGACCACGTTGACCAACGGACGGTCGGCGAGCGAATAGACCGAGGTTAGCTCCGGTCAGATTGACGTATGGTGGGTTTGGTTCTACCCTCATTTTTGCGTGTTTTTCTCGAGGAAGTGAGGAAAGGAAGGGTAGCAACATCATCATGAACCTACGTCACGAATCCCAAAAATAAATAATGAAAAGATGTACTTTATACGTAACAATATTATAACTGTTATTGTTTTCTTCTTGAGTAGAATACATATTGTTTCTTTTTTCTTGTTCTCTCCTAATCTTTCTTTTTTTATCTCGGCTAAGTTTCGCTTTTGAACTTTCGGAACTTTTTTCAGCAAACACATTATTTTTTCGTCTCTCCCATATATCTTTACGTAGTGCTACATTTGTTTGAAGTAAAATATGGATAGGGAGGTTTCCATCCAATAAACAGCCTACATAGTTTCTCATTCCTTGGATTATGCGACATATGTTTTCGAAAACACATTTGTACGTGCCTTCCGAAAGGTAGACAACAACGGTTCTATGCACCGACACTCTATGATTCAGAGACTTTGAGCTTATATGCAGTCTGTAACATAGATTGCGCCCGCTTTCTATGGGAGATACAACATATAGGCCGGGAGATGCTGACAGAAATTTTTAGGTCATTTGTTACAGTATGGCGGTTTTACAGGGGTCTTAGTACGTAATGACGAAAAGATTAATGATGGTCATAGCGCTGGTACTGGCGGCCCAATCACGTGGGCGTTATGGGAACTTGTCGGATAATTTACGGAAGTCAGATGATTTGTTACACAAAAATTTTAGTATTTTCCGATAGCCCGTAAAAAATAACTAGACGGTAGTGTCATGCCATACTTTTCCGGTGCGGCTTACAGGCCGCCATACCGACGCGAATGCGTTAATAAAAAATTAAAAATTCAACCATTTGTTACAGGCAAATTTTTGCACAGTTGATCATCGTCGTGCAGCCATTTACGAAAATCACCATGCCATACTTTTCAGACGGTTCCAAATGGTCGCCATACCGCCGAAAATCTGCATATTTTTTTTATTTCGCCTTACGATTTGTACCACCTTCAAATTTTTTTTCAACAGCTCCTGAATGATGATAAATAGAAGTGTGATAATGCCATACCTGTGGGAGGCGGCGAATGAGTATAATTTTGTTTTTAAATGTAAGATTTTGTTCGTATTTTGAACGATTTGTAACAGTGTGTTGCCCCTTTTTCCCTCTATTAGAAGTATGGCAAATATAATAATGGTCACATTACATCATATATTTTCCAAAAATCCAAATGCCATACTCGTACAAATCGTCAAATTTGATTGTAACCATGGGGCGGACGACTGTGTGACTGAAGCCAAGACGCAAAAAATAAATTTACATCAAATCCCTGAATACCTCTTCGAGAAACTTGAAGTCTCACCCTTACATGCTCGATTTGGTACAAGGTCTACACGCCAGCCATATATACAGAATTTACACCGTTCTATGGCATTCCGTGGCAGCTTCCGTTTCCAGGCTACCAAATGTTGGAACGACTTACCGCCTCCAATAAGGAATCTCACTACACTCAGTACTTTTAAAAAACATTTAAAACTGCACTTGATCCAAGATCAAAAAACTGGTATTCTGGAAAATTTTCGGTAACAGCTGCCATGAGAACTCAGTTTGTGGGTAAATGAGAAAAAATAATTTTTTTTTTACAAACATAAAAAATCAACTTTTTTTTTTTTTTTTTTTTTTCTATCATTCTGGTTTTCTTTTTTTTTTATTATTATTATTAAGTATAATTTTTATTTCTATTATCATTTTTGTTTAGTTTTATATATTTTTTATGCATAATAAGTATTTTAACACGATATATTATACAAACTATATTAATTTATATATTTATCTTTATACAATCACCACTGTTCCCGCGTTTCCTCCTTTTAAGGGTGACGGCTGAAAATCAGTGTTGCCCTTTCGGGTAAATTTCCACTGAGCCTGGGCCCATTGCATATTGCACACCACACACGGGTCGCTTTATTTATTCTTATCTTAAAATTATGTAGTAACTCTCATTTGCTACTGTATTAGTTCTAAGCTTTGTTATATTGTTTTGTGTGTGTGCAATTATTATGCAATAAACTTTTATCTATCTATCTATCTATCTATCTATCTAAATTTAAAAAATTGACGATTTGTACGAGTATGGCATTTAGATTTTTGGAAAATATATGATGTAATGTGACCATTATTATATTTGCCATACTTCTAATAGAGGGAAAAAGGGGCAACACACTGTTACAAATCGTTCAAAATACGAACAAAATCTTACATTTAAAAACAAAATTATACTCATTCGCCGCCTCTCACAGGTATGGCATTATCACACTTCTATTTATCATCATTCAGGAGCTGTTGAAAAAAAATTTGAAGGTGGTACAAATCGTAAGGCGAAATAAAAAAAATATGCAGATTTTCGGCGGTATGGCGACCATTTGGAACCGTCCGAAAAGTATGGCATGGTGATTTTCGTAAATGGCTGCACGACGATGATCAACTGTGCAAAAATTAGCTTGTAACAAATGGTTGAATTTTTATTTTTTTATTAACGCATTCGCGTCGGTATGGCGGCCTGTAAGCCGCACCGGAAAAGTATGGCATGACACTACCGTCTAGTTATTTTTTACGGGCTATCGGAAAATACTAAAATTTTTGTGTAACAAATCATCTGACTTCCGTAAATTATCCGACAAGTTCCCATAACGCCCACGTGATTGGGCCGCCAGTACCAGCGCTATGACCATCATTAATCTTTTCGTCATTACGTACTAAGACCCCTGTAAAACCGCCATACTGTAACAAATGACCTAAAAATTTCTGTCAGCATCTCCCGGCCTAATACAACTCGCATTCCGTCCCGCAGCCCGCTATTTCCCGAATCTGTGGGTACGCGGCTTTAGTATTTGGTCTTTGGTAGACTTTGATCAACGGTAGTACTTATAAGATGCTTGACTTTGATCTCATCAGTTGCTTTTTTTTCTCTTATGGCCCTAGCATGGTCTAAGAAAACAAGGTCTTCCATTCAGACCACGTGACTGACACAAGCCTACGTCATCTTGCGCTGTTCATCCTTGTCGAATGCGTGTTAATAGACAAGAATGAACAGCGCAGCAGAACAGGCAGAACAGCGACGTAGGCTTGTGTCAGTCACGTGGTCCGAAAGGAAGGCCTTGTTTTCTTAGACCATGGGCACTAGTAAACTGTGTGCCAGAGTCGATCAGTCGCCTTTGGGTAATTAAAATGTGCGGCTGCTACTCACACTGTTCGGATTGGGACACATTAGTAGTTGTCACTGGTCGGGACGAGGTGTGCTGTGTCTTATTTATGAGCTGTAAACGCGGCCGTAATGGGTTGCCGAGGGCTGCTACCATTGCATCCAATTATTATTAAGATATAACCTCTTTTAAATGTTCTGTGGATATACCAATTGAAAAGTATTCCATATTCAACAGAGATGCAATTCATATCATGTTTTACAAATATGTATAGGTTTGAAACTTAACGAATAGGAATTTCCGGGTTGAATAATTACAGTAGGTTATAAGTCCTTGATGAAAACTACTTACCCACTTTCTTTTAAAAAAGTTTGCTTGCTCGGTGTTGTTTTAGAAAATGACTTAAATAAAGGCAAATTGATTCTAAAAGGTGTTGTTTTAGTAAAAGAAAATGTATTATTTTTGCAATGTTCTTAGTTGGTTACGATTAAGGCTTTGTTCTTATTTTTTTGCTGTTATTTCATTTTTTTATAAATTCAGATCAAGACAATGTACAAATTCGGCGGCGTCCTTTAGAGCAATAAATATGTGCAATAAGCACAATGGGAACAACCCGTCACGGGGTGGCAGCTACCAACAGTTGATTTATTATTCGGCTGTTTGTTAGTTTGACAGATGCGATGGAGTAATGTCTTCATCTACAGCCCATTGGCTGGTTAGACAAGTTATTTTACCATATCCTTTGAGGTGTTAGTTAAATCAATTAGGTAGATACTTATTACTAGCTCAATAGAAGTTGGTAGGTACATATACAAATATATGAACTAATTATTTGTAAAACTTTTTGGGGCGTGTCTACGAGTATCTTTAAATAAAATATTTATTTGTACATTAATATTTACATCATTACGAATAGAATTGTTGTCCAGATGTGTTATTTACATGACAAACTCAAATCTTGGGATAAATGTAGGATAAACTTAAGCTATTTTAACACTAAAATGAACCCTTCAAAGCTTTTAAAATACCTTTTTTATGTTAAATCTTCACCATGTTTTGACATGGCCGCCACAGCTCAGCTGCGCGCGCACGTGCGCAAGAGTGCACGCAGAGACGGAAGCACAACCGCATCGCATTCTAAATTCAAATTTAAAACTTTCGACAGATGGAATTTGAATTAAAAGAAGCTGTACATTGACGCTTACCTCTAATGATATGCGAATTGTTTGTAGTTGGGATGTCAATGTACTAAAACTGTAGCTATGTCGTCGTCTTGTGTGGATGTTATTTTTAGTTTTACTGCAGATGTGGTGGGAAAGTCAGTACGAAAACGTAGCAGGATGCGGTGGTGTTGGCAATAAATAGTAAATGGTTCAAAGAAATGTCTGTTGAACTAAACGTAACCACTGCAGAGTACTTTGACGTACGATTTTGCGTGTGCAAATCTTTGAATTAGTAGCTCAACTGTACAATACCACTTTAATGTATTTTTTGCTATATAAATTACCTACTAAAGAATAATTTATGGTAATTATATGCGAAAGACTGCATGAAAATTGGTGTGGTTGCAATGCTACTTTTAATCCTGATTTGAACTTATTTCTTTTAAAGAAATCCACATAAAGTAAGGCGCCGCATAGCAATAATAGAGCCAAATCTTGCTTGTCCTACGATAATGTCAAAGTCATAACATTTTATTCGAAAGTAAGATTTTTTTAAACATTTTTCGATGTGAAAACTTGTAACTACCAAGGAACAAAGCGGTCCAGCGTCGATGTTCAAAGAGAGGTTGTCCAAATGTCGTAACAGTAATTAAACCATCAATGCATTATAAACTTTGTCTTCAGCGCCTTACGTGAAAGAAATTTCTCAACGTCAACCAGCAGTTGTCTATTCGGATATTGTTGTTGATACATTTTGTGCACAAACGCAACAATGTTGTTGATATATTTGCGTTGCGGTCGACCAGACGGACATAAACATGATTCATGTTTAGGCGAAATGGAACGTCTTCCTGATTAAATTTAGGAGAAATAATAATATTGACATACTGCGGCGGCGTCAGCCGACTACATAGAGCCAATTTTGCTGAATAAATACATTTCAAAGACTTAAACTCATAAGCGAACAAATACAAATTCATCACTAAAACTAAAATAACTACCAATATTTGCTTTCGCACTTACCTACAATTTTTTCCCGGGGGAAAAAGGTTAAAGGTTAAGTGCGAAAAATATTTTCTTTCAGCAAATCCAACCTAGTATTTGTTGCCATTGACGCAGTTGTTCTGAAATGATGCGCTTATTTATACTTATACATTTCTTTCAGTTAGCTTTATATGTTCTAATATAATTTGATAATATGAAAGCTGCCGTCAGTGCTCGCCTAAGCGTGGCTTTCAAAAGGCAAACTTAACTGCAAAATTACAGCTATTTTCGCATCCTTACATACAGTAATGACTAATGACTGTACTTTAGCGTCTAAGTTTACCGTCTACGCTGCGCGCGCGCATCGCGTGCATAGCCGCAATAATCTCATAATCGGTTATCAGGCGACGATGCGACGGTTATTAAAACGACAATGCTTGACAGCTGTATTCGGAAACGTTCCATTTCCTACTTTATCGAACTAATGATGTGTGAAAAACTTCAAATTGATGTATACCTAACTTAACTATGTATATTATACGAGGGAAACGTATTACAAACGCCTGTTTTAATACTTTTAAGCTCATTTCATCGCGTAAGTCGTCTAATAGAAATTTGTAATCCGCATCTCAAGTAAGGCACGATCACAAAATTATTTGTGCTCGTTCTACTCTTTTTACAGTATTGCGTGAGCGGCAGCAAAACCAACTTATAAATATAAAAAGGTATTTTTAGCGATCCGATAGTCTAATTAAAATTTGCTTTCGCACTGTTTGTAATGAGTGCGCTATTGGCTGCAAATAAACTTGGTAATCGTGCGCATCATCCATAACTGATATGGGAAATGTTGTATACAGAGGTAGCTGATACTGCTTGTATAAAGAAAAATTTTCGTAATATATCGTAGTTAGTTAGTAATTTAGTATGTGTGTGCCTACTAGTGTTGGAGAAAACTCGAGTCTGCGAGTCGACATTTTAGTGCTCAGCTCTTAATCGCAATACTCGACTCACTAAGACACGTACTCCTGCTCAATGTGTTGCGAGTTTAGAGAGCATCCCGCATAAACACGAGTTTAGCATTCGTGCTCGAGTATTCTTGTAAGCTTGAGCTTGCACGAGGCGAGCTCGACTCGTTTTGAACTGAGCGTGAGCACCCATCACCTAACTAGCTAAATCACTATTTATTGTTTATTTATAGTATAACTGATTTTCCTTGTTTTTATATTTAATGGATTTTAATAATGTAAATGAATTTATTATTATTATTAATTTTAGAAATAAAGGAATTATATAAATACAATTATGAAACATGAAGAAAGAAATATGTTCTGGGTATATAATAAAAAAACTACATAAAAGATGCACCAACCACGACAATTCGAACACATAAAATGATTATCGATAGAAACAAAAAAATATGTATTTAATGCCTTGCTAACAGTCTCGTTGTCTCATAGATATTTTTTATTCGGCTTGTTTTGCTCGACATTTTTTTTAGTAGAAGTTACATCGAGTCAGTCTTTGAACTCGACTTTCGTTAAAAACTCGAGTTTGATTTGTTACTGGAGTTCTTTATAAAAGTCGAGTATCAAGTTGAGACTCGCGCTCGACTGTACTCTGGACTCTCGAGTTATGAGCATAACGAACCCCGTGAAATTGAGTCGAGTATGTAAAAATCGACTCGCGGACTCGAGTTTTCTCCAACACTAGTGCCTACTCAAATTCATTATGTTTTTGTTTAACTTAAAATACTATTTATGACCCAATTAGCGACTTTAGAACTTTTATATACACGCGATAATTTGCAAAACACTAAAATAATTGAAAAACAAAACATTAAAATTTATAGCGCTTTTGTAACGTTATTATTTCAATATCAGTTATTTTTACGATTTAATAGTATACTATAGACTTATAAATATGTACTTTATTTTATGTTTTCCATATTTTTATCTTATTATTATTTTTTAATTAATACTTATCATAGAATAACAACCAATATTTATTATCAATTTCCCTATTTTTAAAAATTATTAAAGTGACTTATTGTGGTTAGGTCTTTGTTAGGTATTTAATTGCCACAAAATTAACAAAATAGAATAAAATATTTTTAATTGGTCCACTAAGGGGCACAAATCCTCACAGAGATATTATTTTAGATTTAAACTAATCGTCTGTCGCCTTTTTGTAGTTTGACACGTGACTTAGACAGACAAACTTTAGATTAGGAATTAGAGAATTACTTTCAGAATTAATGCCAACGACAGACTAGATAAAAAAAACTCCAAATTGCCTTAGAAACTCCTAATATAAGAATACCGGTAATGTCCGAAAATTCGAACGTATTGCAATGACAACCCTACTTTAATTAAAAATTCAAATGTTTTATTCGAAGTAAGATTTTACAAATCACTTTTCGACGTCGAGGTGAGTTCACAATTTGGCTGTCTTCTGTGGAGAAGAACTCGCCGGAAAAAACTCCACAGGCGTTGCTTCTTTTCAAAATAAATTATTTGCTTTGGCCCGGAATACACTGGTAGAGTTAGCGGTAGAGTACCGTAAAATACCATATTTCGGGATTCCGGACTTCCAGGATTTTAATTACGGTAAAAACTTATTTCCATCTTCAATTTGTGGTCAAAGTAGAAGTCGTAGGTATCTGTCCCTGATGAAACAGCCAAATATAAAGTTCGTTTTTGCCAAAACAAACAAAAAATAAAAAGTAGGTAGTGTGACAAAAGCATCGTCATGCATGTGCTCTGTCGAGTCGATGAACTTATTAATTACGGACATTCGCCAACGGTTTGGCAATCCTGCACGAAAACGAGATGCCCCAAAATACCTAAAAATACCAAAATAAAAATACTTACCGAGTATGACTAAACCTGCATAAGTTTTAGAATTTGAGTGCGTCGAGAAGAAGAAGATATCTTACTGTACCTATAATGTCCTTATTTTATGGCAAAGTTTTATACTTAATGGTGAAAGAAAACATCGTGAGGCATTCACTGAAATGATGTCATTAAGTGTTCTATTCTAAGGGAGCCTAAATAAATTTAAACTTTGATATACTAGCATTTTGTAATACAATAATTCTTTGCTAGATAAATTGCTCGCGGTGTAATGTTTCTCTTAAACTAGTATAGTACTCATAGTATAGTACTTACTGTAACTACTTACGGGTTATTTCGAGTGCTCCAAATAAGAAATGCTTACAGAACTAGACAGTGTACAGTCTCCATCATAACTTTACAGAATGTCTTTACATTACAAAATATCAGACCTAACCTAACAGCTCAAAAGGACAATTCACTTTCAAGACAAGGACAATTCGCTCAGAAGGATTCACTTTAAATTTACTATCTTTCAGAATTATCCAATTTTGGTATCTCACTTTGGGCCATTTAAGTACGGTACCTATAGCGATTAGCGACTTCTTTGACGATACCACACAGATTTTTTTTTATTAAAATCAAATCAAAAAAGGACAATACAATGTTCTATTCGAACTAATATTTCATCGTCTCTTTAAATTGTTGATTTAACACTTGTTCATTAGAGTGAGACGAGAGCCAGCCTTGTTTAGAGCAAAGCTTTTTAAAGTACGACGACATTAAACTTTTTTTTAACCTATGATCAATAAAATATTAGGACATTGACTTTCGTTGCTGTCTGTACCACAAGTCTTTGATACTCTACAGATTCCCTTTGTACCTATCATGTTCTAAAATAGTAACTGACTCATTGCTAACACTCTACATAGACTAATCGGTGGCGTCCAATTTAAAAGAGTGGAAACTTACGTTTTGGAAATTAAAAATAGACTGGTCTTAAATGGAAACAATTTAGCGAGTTAAAATGTTAGTTAATTTAGTTCGAATATTACTCACTAGCTACCCACGTTAATATTTTATTCTCGTAATTGTGGGAATGAGATATCTTTTCTCATTTAAAAGTACATATAGCTAATATCCTACGCTACGCTAGTAAGTCATATCATAGACCTAAAAACGGTTCAGATACCGAATGTTATTATTATACCCGGCTACAAACTGTGGACAAAATCAAAAAGACGAAACGCAACCGAGTCCGTAATAGTGGATGACCAAATTGTAGCTTAAAGTTAATAAATAAATACTGTGAATTTATTACGGAGAGGCACAAACAATATCATTGAAATAGTATATTACAATCTTAGCAGTCTTGGATGTTTTATCATCATCATCTCAGCCTGTAGACGTCCACTGCTGGATAAAGGCCTCCCCCAAGGATCTCCACAATGATCGGTCCCGCGCTGCCGGCATCCAGCGGCTTCCCGCAACCCTCACCAGATCGTCGGTTCACCTCGTGGGGGGCCTGCCCACACTACGTCTTCCGGCGCGTCGCAACCATTCAAGAACCTTTCTGCCCCAACAGCCGTAGCTTCTACGTGCAATGTACCCAGCCCATTGCCACTTAAGTTTTGCGATTCTTTGGGCTATGTCGGTGACTATGGTTCGCCTGCGGATCTGATGCTTTATGTTCGTTAACAGCTCATATATGTCCCCAACGAGGGGCTTGAGCCTACCCTGATGCTTTATACTCGGATGGTATTCATACAAAACTAACCCTTGTTTTTCTTTGTGTACAGAGTTCTTCCGCAAGCTGCTGGCGCTGTCTCGCGAGGAATTCCACGCGATGTTCAAGCGCACCTACGGCATGATCTACGAGCAGCACTCCTACGTCTTCGAGCAGCTATTCGAGCAGCTCGAGAGGTCAGTCATCTTAAAGTACTTTACAATAGATTGCTGGTTACATTTCACCAACCGCCAAGCTGTGGATAAGCTCAGCAAGCGAGTTCTGCAGTGGATACCAAATTTAGGGGATAGAAGTTTGGTAGATATAAGTCCATCGATTAGAGAATCGATGACATTGTGTAGTTAGATACGCCCATCGACTAGAATCTAGTCTAGTGATCAGATGAAGCGGCGATCTATGCAAAACGACTAACAGCCTGCGACGCTTGTGGAGAAAAGATGCGACTCTTGTAGAGTTTCTTCGGCGAGCTCTTCTCCAAAAAAGACTGGACATTTTGCTTTGCTGAACTCGCCACGAAATAACTTTATTTGACTTAACTAAGTGATGTAAAATGTCCAAAAGTTAAATACCTAAATGAATTTAATTTGAGCCAGCAGCTGGATACGTGCAGCTAAATATCGGGCCATGAGACTCGCCAAGGGACAGGACTGTACTCAAAAAAGGACTTCCGGAGGTAGACGACGAGTCATAAGTCAGAACTATGCCTTAAAATTTTTACAATACTTCTAACAATACAATACAAAATGTTGAGCAAAAGAGCATTGCTAAACTAATCTAACTTGTGTGAAATGTGTTGTATGTTGCAGGTATTACACACGAGGAGACACGGACTTCGATCAGATGATGGACGGTTTCTTCGGCATCCTTTACCAGAAGATGTTCACCGTACTCAACTCACAGTACAGCTTTGATGACAAGTGAGTGAATTTAACTCAAGAAATCTTAATCAATTTAATCTTTTTAAACAGCATTTGTTTGTCTATCATTTCATGTCTTCATGGTGTCTTTGGTTGCTTCAACTGCTGCTAATATTGATCTATCTGCTAATACTTATTAACTTTTATTTCATTAAAATGTAATTGTATTATAACTCCTTTCAACTTCTTACATAATCGTATTACAATAATAATATTTGGTATGAAAGTAATTTTAATTTTCCATTGCTCAGCTCTAAAGGCTGTAATATTTTGCACAGTTTGATGTGACCTATTCGTTCTTTGAATAATTCGCTTTCAAATTTAGGTCAGTAGTCGTATAAAAACAGCAACAAACTGTAAGTACTGGGTACTGGGAAACAAAATGAGCTCATAATTCCCGTCCGGCGTCGAATAGTTCATTCACAATTCACAAAACAGCAATAAAAGACCTATTAATCATCGTTTCTGTGACGACGACCTCCGTAAAATAATTATTCTCAACTCCAACAGGGTGTGTAATTTGTTATTAATTCCATCAATAAACGACTGTTCATAAGTTGTACCATGGTCTAAGAAAACAAGGTCTTGCATTCGGACCACGTGACTTGACACAAGCCTACGTCATCATGCTGGTTTTTTTTTTGTGATTATGGCACTAGTGATTCTTTGTGCCAGTGTCAAGTATTTACAATTATACAAAAGTTTGGGAAACTAAACGTTAAAAATAAAATCGGAATAATTTTGAAAGGACAGGACAGGTTAGCAATTTAGGGTTAATCAAATCTTAATATTATTACATATAATAAATGATGATACTGTTCATCCTTGTCGAAAGCGTGTTAATAGACAAGGACGAACAGCATGATGACATTGGATGACATAGGCTTGTTTGTGTCAAGTCACGTGGTCCGAATGCAAGACCTTGTTTTCTTAGACCATGCGTTGTACAAAACGCTGCTTTCAGCTGCCATTGAAACTAAATACCAAATATGCAAAAAGAACTAGGTACCTTAAATAAAAATTTAGGTATCATCATCCGCTCTTACGGGTTTTGTATATCTTGGATATTATAGGGCCTAGAATAACTAAATAACCCAATGTCGACCGACATAAGAAGTACCCACGGCATTTCTTTTTTTTTTCAAAAAGTCGTCAGGGTGAAACTTAATTATAACCCTGACGACATGCAGCTATGCGGCGAACTATGCGGGTTTGTGCTGTTGTGTATTGTTTAATCGCTTATAATATTCATTCATGACCCCAACTTGGTTTGGCAACGTTCGAGATTCTGCATTATCTTAATTTTGTTTATGTTTAAATTGAGACTAGGTTCAAAATGGATTTGTCCTAGTTTTGACCGGGTAGGTACTTTCCGCTACGTTATTTATTACATTATTTACTAGTTGGATTGTTTTGTTAGCCCTAGCCTGATTTATATAGATGAAGTTTCAAGTGGGCAAGTCAGAGCTTCTTTAAAGTGCAGCTATGAAATGTTTATTACGGCCTCGTTAATTATCCCTTTTTCAGCCTCTATACCTACTCTATGTTTTATTCGTTAGACTTTTAGCCGATGATTCTTCTCGTGAATGGGAGCAATTCGGAAATTGCATTCAAAAATTAAAATAAATAGCTGTAGGTACCATACATTTGAATCCCCAATGAAAGTTATTTATATTTGTGAATCGAATAATCTAAAAAGAGAAATTTCAACTTTCTTTCTTCTTTACGGTGGTTGTAAGGCAAGTTAGGCATCCCGAATCGCACGGCAGTTAGTTGGCTGGCTGGCACCTACCTTCCCTTCCTTCTATATCTTCTCTTAAGACATCTTTAATTTTTCAACGAGTTCCATTACATACCAAAAGTTTGGTCAGTCCAATTGTATGTCGGGCATCACACGGCTAATGTATCTGCTTATGTACGAATATTATATTCGTATAGAACTTCGCGCGGTGAACAACCCTTTGAACTGGATCCATATGACGCACTGGTCCGTGCTTTATTGAGTCATTATGGTCCCATATTTCTCGGGTTTATGCCCTGTTATCGGCCATAATAGTTTGTTTACGTGTCCCCGACACTAAAGCCGGCTCAAGTGGTTTATGGGCTCTTTGTAGACAATGTAAGTGTACCCAACATGGAATGGGAATGAGGGGACGACAGTCGTCGATAGAGGTGTCATAAATCTTCATTTGCTGTGCGGATGTGTCAATCTTTTGGCGCAAGCATTTTATTTAAGCTCATGCACGATTTGCACGATTCTCAATGCTAGTACCTAGATATTTCCATAGTACAAATAAAGCAAAAAAATATATTTGTAGGTTTAAAAATAAAATATAATGGATGCCTTCTTTTTATCGAGTTCAAAAAAATGATGTTATGAAATACCTTGGCTTATCTAAACTTCGCACATATAGAATCTCTTGATCGGTGAAAATTAGTAGGTACTTTTAATATAGGTATTTATTTTGCATTTCGTTTCTGAGAGGAGAAGTATATTTGAAAAGTTGCTCAAAATTGTTAACTTAGCTGACTTAGCTTATATTGAAAACACATATATTTGCTAAGCTGCCACGTACATTCTGTGTATAATTTTATATGGGATTCATTTTCTATTATTATTCTTTTAACGTTCAAACCAAGAACCTCGATATCTTAATTTTCCCAGGTGGCCTTATCACAAGAATTCAAACTGTTAGCGTAATTTTTAATTCATAATTAGCTGGTGGCAGGAATATGAGCTAGGCATGCAATAAGACACATGGTCGCGTGGCCAGAACGCCTACTTTGTTTTATGTACCTACGGATACGGTTTAGGAAGAACAACATTGTTTTAATTAAAATACGGACTTTTACAACTTTATTGCAATGCTGTTAGCGAATGCAATGCGTAGCTGCGTCGTTTTTTCCCCCTTTGTTGGAATAAAACTTTCATAGCTGCTGTAAAAAGTTTCTTACGTAAAGTGCTTGTGTTTTGAAGCTTCGCTGATTTCTGTGTGGTTAAGCTCAATTTATAAGTATTTGTATCTTGTGTTTTTCATATTATCCCTAAACATGCAGATTTTATTCATTTGAGCGAAATGGTGTCCGATGTCTGGTGACCGATCCTGTTATTTATAATTATTTTAAAATTCTTTCTTGATTGCGGACTTTGAACTAACGCTCAGCAGGTCATTGTCAGTTCGTCGCCTCGTCTAGACGTCTTTATTGTATTTTAGCTCTGATCTTCAATAATACATTACAAATATCATATAGTGATAATGCGTGGAAAGAACATTCTTCAACTTTATTTGTACGAGATTGTTTTATACATGACGCGACGAGGCATTTTGAAACATTTATTTTTAAAGTTTTGATAAAATAGTTTTCGCAAAGACTTCCACAGGGTCCGTGATTTTCGTGTCGAGTAGTTTCCCACCACCTTAGAGCAACGCGGGCCTTTCCCACCACCCTCATAGACACGGTCCACCGTAATTAAGGTCGGCTGCCAATTACCATCCCATCAAGCATCGCCCTTATCTAATAACTGCTAGCTTTTTGCCGCGGCTCCACCCGCGTTAACAGTTGTTCCTGAGGCATTATCCCGCGATAAAAAGTAGCCTATGTTACTCAAAGTGAATGTAGCTTTCTAATGGTGAATAATTTTTGAAGTAGTTTTCGAGTTTATTCATTACAAACATACACACACACACACACCCACAATAACAAATCTTACCTCTTTATAATATTAGTATGATATAAGCTGTTTGTTATAAGTTAGTGTTATGAGGACGATGTGGTCAAAACTTTAAAGATCTATCTCTTTCTTTTTCAGATATTTGAAATGCGTGAACGAGCACATGCGAGACATCCAGCCATTCGAGGACGTGCCCCACAAGCTCTCTGTCCAGTTGAGGAGAGCATTCGTGGCCACCAGGACATTCCACAAAGCGCTGAGAGCCGGCGCTGATGTCGTCCGGAATATGATGCAGGTATGGGAACATAGGGACAATAGGCTCATGAAGAATATGCGACTGTTCGAGGAAGTGCTTTATATGATCTCCGTCCAGTTGAGGAGAGCATTCGTGACTACCAAGGCGTTTCACAAAGCGCTGAGAGCTGGCGCTGATGTCGTCCGGATTAAATAAAGTAGGGAACATAGGGACAATAGGCTCATGAAGAATATGCTACCGTGTTCGAGCAAGTGCCTCATAAGATCTCCGTATGTGAAGGACAATGACTTAGGGAGAACAGAAAACGGAGAGAAAAGAGTTTGGTGAGGGTCGCAAAAAATTTTTAGATGTGGGCCAAGCAAGGCCGATATTTGTGAAGATCATAAGAGGAGACCATTGTTCAGCAGTGGAAGTCAGCAGTGCAGGCTGCAGTGAAGAAGTGAGATGGCAATTTCAAAAAGGAGGTGGCTAACCGAATTCAACTCGGCTAACATTTAAAAAGATGTCCAATTTATAACTGTCCCAAATATACCTACTCGTAAATAAGATAAGTCACCACGAATTAGAAGATGTAATACGCGGATAAAGCAATTTGTCGGAAGGTCGCTATATCGGTCTTCGTACAGTACCTACCTACCTACTTTGGGGGAGGGAGGTGATGGGATGACATATAACAAAGTAAAACCTACTTATTCAAAAACATTTCTTTAACAGTATAGCGTATAAATACATCCTAAAACAATTGAAGCGCCACTCATCCATAATGTGCCTATATGAATCCTCCGGATAAGTAGCCGTCGAATGTTAAACATGTTCACGCATGTCGTTCAAGTCCAAATTGGACACCAAATTGATATGCGCGGATGATTCACAATCAAGTGGCGATTTTTTTCCTCCCATTTTAATTCCGTCAATTGTCTTTAGAGTCAACCGTCGCGTCCTGATTCTGGCAATGTTCAATTGACTTAACCATGACTTTATTTTAACCGACTCCAATACATATATGGACAAGCTTTTCTTTTTCTTCTTGTTGGTGGACTTCGTGTATTTATTTTATGATTCAAAACTCATCTCAAAACGGGCAACGCAGAACCGATTGTTGGCAAAATTATTAGCCCTTTGTTCAGCTCCCCATGGCCGGACGTCTGAAGATGATGATGGAATTTGCCATAAAATGCTTTTAACATAATCAATTACGATAATGAAACGCGCGAAACGTTAGATCTTAAAAACACTGGCTTTGCTAATTTCATAAATAGACTCTTATTTATCAATATTAATAATATAAGCTGTCAGAATCGAGCCATTCCCATATTTTACCATACACCTTCCTGCATAATCGGCGATTTAAATGCAAAGTTATTATAATAAATCGATTCAGTATTCTGCTGAGCCTCGGGTTTGACCTTCAACAGTGACCTATGGTGCGAGTGAGTCATTTACAGAGACTTAAGTCAATTTAGGGTCAGTGATCTTTAGACCCCTGGCTAGATCATCATCATTAACAGCTCATAATATTATGTCCCCACCGAGGGACTCGGGTCTACCCTGAAATCAGGGTGAACAGGCGTTAGTCGACCACGCTGGCCCAGTGCGGGTTGGTCAACTTCACACACAACCCTTGAATTACTTTGCAAATGTGTGCAGGTTTTCCTTCACTGTAAAAGCGTCGAATAAACGTACATATGAATTCAAAAATTGAAAACACATTGGTACGTGCCGAAATTCGAACCCACGAACTTCCGAATGGAAGTCAACGGCCATACTTGGCCACCGACAATCGAAATTTTGCAAGTCCATTTTATGACATCATGATAAGTTCATCAGCTCAATCTGCCTATTCTAATCTGTCATTAAACGAGACATCTTTCGACCGTTGCTCTTCAGGCGACGAAAGGATGACAGGATGATTCGTCCTAGGGGGTATTCGTTTTAAATCATTCATCGCCTGACTTCTTTCAGTACGCTTCGGAGAATGGTGATTTCATTGTTATTTCGCCATAATTAAGGTATATCTTGGAATTGTCAGGCAGCTTTCATAAGACAAAAGTAAGATATCATTCAAACACTACGAGTAGTAGCATCGACAAAACTAAGTAGGTACTTTAAATAATATGCTGCCTGTCTGTTACATGCTTTCACGCCTAAATGGCTGAGTGGATTGCGATAAAAGTTAGTAGAGTTAAAGGGTATAACCAACCATGGAGAATATAAGGGCAAAGCAAGAAGGACAATACCCCATTCTTACGGGGAGATGGTTTTTGATGAAAGAGGATAGTATTTTAATATGGTTTTGTAGCTCAGCCAACTCCAAAGGCTGACCAAATCCCAATAAAGTTGGGTCATGTGTACAAACATTAGGTGACAATAACCATGTTAGTCGTTGCCATCTCAGTTGAGTAACGAATAGCTGATGGCCGATTGTCGCACTTTTGGCGCCAAGGCTGGTGATCTCATGTGGCCTGCTGTTGTCTTTACAGCCGTGTTATTAGCATCATGGCTGTACAGATTATTATTACACCACATGGCGGTTAATGGCCGCCAAAAAGTAAAACATACATCGCGTAATGACCGTTTAAACTGGCGAAGGTTGGTACATTTTATTTTAATGGAACATGGTTAGGTCATCTCACTGAGGATGCTTTTCCAGACGCGCTGTAGGTAATTTTATCGCGATTTCTGTCGTTTTAACTATGGATGTTGTTCGTTACGTACCCGTAAACCAAACGTAATGATTAATTAATTAATTTTTACTTTTACTTTTTTTAAAAAATTAGGTACCTATTATAAAAGGCAAAGAATGTATCAGAGACACAGTGATAAAACGACGACGATATGTTGGCTCTTTGTAAACTTGATGCTTCCATGATTACGAAACATTCACCATATCTTTTATCTGCGTTGCTCCATTTGCTCTTTTTGTAAATTTCATAAACATGATGTTTATTTGCAAGAAGACAAAAGGTCTTATCATAATTAATATACGTACCTACTGTCTTCAGTTTACGTCTCAAGCAAAATGATTTTTTATGTCATCAGCCGAAAACGTTCACTGCTGGACAAATGCCTCCCCCAAGGATCTCCACAATGATCGGTCCTGCGCTGCCCGCATCCAGCGGCTTCCCGCGACCCTCACCAGATCGTCGGTCCACCTAGTGGGGGGCCTGCCCATAGTACGTCTTCCGGCGCACGGCCGCCATTCAAGAGCCTTTCTGCCTCAGCGGCCGTTGGTTCTACGCGCTGGCACATTGCCCATTGCCACTTAAGTTTAGCGATTCTTCGATTTTGGCGATTATTTATGTAAGTTAAATAATTTTTTCTGACATGAAGCCTCCGGTTCCAGGTGGGAGTAACCCAGGAATGCGTGACGGCGTGGGCCCGGCTGCGGTACTGCGGCAGCTGTTCAGGGGCGCAGCCGCCAGCCTGCAGCAGATACTGCCATAACGTCCTGCGAGGGTGTCTGCCGGCGCACGCTGATTTAGGGGACCAGTGGGACGCTTACGTTGGTGAGTACTTGTAGACCAATCAGAAAAATAAGTAGGAGATTACGTTGGTGAGTACTGTGGTGTGTATGCGTCCTGCTTGCTCGCCGCTTTCGTACTGGCAGTCTATTTGGGCATTTATAATATGGTTTGAATTTTGCTGCCAGATAGACGGCCGCAGTCCTCTTCTTGCCGGATGATCTTTTCTATTCACAAAGCAGTTATGTAATATTCGCTAATAAATCGAATGGTACATAGATTTATCCCTACTTAGTTTTTCTCCTTAGCCTCACACCATTAGGGCCGGTTCGCACAGTACTTACTTACTTGTAGACCAGCTAAAAAAAGGAATAGGAGAAATTACTTTTGGACATTCTACGTCACTTTGTTAACCAAAGTTTTTAGTGGCAAGTTCAGCAAAGCAACATGTCCGGTGGAAAGGGAAAGATAAAGGAAGAAAAAGAAGAAATACGAGAGCAAGCATTCTAAAATAAAATTAGGACGTCTTGGTTAAAGACCCAGATGGAAAACTTTACTTAACGTATGGGTTTCTAGGTTAATCTACCTCACAGACCCTGGTGTCAGAATCATTCTTCTGACATGGCTCATGTAACGACTGCATCCGTAGATAGTAACCGGGACCAACGGCTTACGCGCCTTCCAAAGCACGGGCTCATCTTTCTTTTCGGACAATTCCTGCAATGTCCTAATCAAACTGGTGAAAGTCTCACAATGTGATATCCGGAACCTCCGTATCGTGAGGCTAGTATTTGACCACTCGACCACAGAGGTTGTTCCCGCCTCTCCGATGGAAAAGCATGACGAGTTTAATTAATGTCTATAGAGCGAAAGAATTACTTACTTGTCGAGATGTAGCTTGGAACTCTGTTAGTCTTATCTTGTAGGTATAGTGTGAGTAAAAGCAGCAATAGGATAAACGTATCTAATCTTTAGTTACGTAATTTAAATCAAAAACATATTGGGGCATGGTTGTGAATACAAACCGGCGCCTATCATTAGCTCATTATTTTTTCTGCTGGTTAAGAAAATCTACGAGTACCAAGGAGTATAAGTACATTATGTCATCTCATCATCATCATCATCTCAGGCGAAAGACGTCCACTGCTGGACAAAGGCCTCCCCCAAGGATCTCCATAACGATCGGTCCCGCGCTGCCCGCATCCAGCGGCTTCCCGCGACCCTCACCAGATCGTCGGTCCACCTCGTGGGAGGCCTGCCCACACTACGTCTTCCATTATGTACCTAAACTAAAACTCCCATTGTTTCACATTCCAGACGCAGTAGAAAAAGTGGCCGACCGCCTCCTCGGTCCGTTCAACATCGCGATGGTGGTGGAACCCATCGACATTAAGATATCGGAAGCCATCATGAGCTTCCAAGAGCACAACCAGGAGATTTCGCAGAAAATCTTCGCTGGCTGCGGCAAACCGGTGTTGGGGGGTGGCGCTGCCGCCGGGCCTTTCTTCTCTCCGGATAGACAGAGGAGATTCGCGCGCGCTATCCCTGACTTCGACTGGAACCAGAAAACCAACGACGTAGACGATTTCGTAATCGAAACGTCCTACGAGAACATTATGGACGAGTTTCGTACCCCTGAAGGTATTATTTTATTTCATCATTTCTGAGTACAATATTATGTGCTTTCGTTGAGGAGATCATTGAGGCCTTTTCTTAGTAGTTTGTTTAATTTTCTTCGTAGTTTTAGATTAATGTTTTAGATTTTTTTGGAATATATTGTATGGGTGCACCAACCTGCAACTTTTTTCATCAAGTTACAGTTCTAGAAATTCCTACTTGAGTAATCAATCAGGGTGTAATTTGTATTTTTTCTCTTTCTGCAACCTGTTATTTATATTTAGTAGGTATAGGTAATAAAAATTGCCAACTGGCTCAAATATAACCATTACTTTCTACCATATCTACCATTAAAGCTTGTTTCATATCAACTCCTATTCCTATTTAATGAAGATGGGTGAACGTATTTTCCTTCTATTCTCGTACAGCAAAGAATATTCAATCCTTCCAGGTATAAAGAAGGCTACAGAAGAGATGAAAGAGCAGGCTCAGTCTAGGGAGAAGTTCTTGCAGTACATGCGAGGGACGATCAATAGGGAGGATTATGAGGAACATGAACGGAGGAGGAGGGACGCCGCCCCGGAGCCTGCGCCGGCTAGTGGGGAGATCGACTTCAGAGCATACGAGTTTGACGGGAAGAGGGGGGGAGCTAAGAGGAAGAAGACGGGGGTGAAGAGCGATGATGGACATGGTGAGACGAACTATATGTGTAGACATTTTTAACTGCTTTTGTTTTATTTATTTTATTTTGTTTGTCCACTTTGCATATGCATCATATTTAGATATGGGCTGCGCGGAGCATTATCCAGTGCGGGGCAGATATAAGAGATTCTGAAAAACAGCACTGCGTGCTGTAGTGTGCTCGGGAATCGTTTAATAAAACCACAGATTTGTATTAGCACACGACCGTCTCGGTGCGGCGTACGATGACGAGTGTCCGTCCCCACACCAATACGGTTGCGTATTTAATTATTGATATGCTACATCTACCTTTTACAATAATGAAAAGAAAGCATTATATTCAATGAAACAGTACATTACACTAACAGTAATCAATCATTAACATTGAGGAGGATGTATACATATTCTGAAAATCAACTCATTATAAAGGACTAATGTAAACATAAATTTATATCACTTGTTAGATCATTATCGTGGTCAGATCCATTTTCATTTTCTTCCTGTCTTTCAGTACAAACCTTCCATTTCCCTTCAATTCTTTTTAGGTGTACTATATTTCGGCGTAATCGTTGCCCTGTTTCATCATTTTCCACTTCCATGTCATTACCATTTTTCTTCGTTACTGTATGTGGTGTCTCTTTAAATGTAGTGCTTAATTTGTTGTCTCTAATCATATTCTTAATATATACCTTATCTCCTAATCCAATACCTGATTCAGTTGCTCTCCTCTTTCTGTCTGCATAATCCTTTCCTATTGCTTTCATTTCTGCATCTTTGTCTCTAGCTTGTTGGTCAGTGTGAGCAAATTCAACATCCATGGCTGATGGCAGTTTGTCCCTAAATTGGCGTCGATAGAAAAGCTCTGAGGGAGGTTTACCTGTAGTGGAATGTGGAGTGCTATTATACATAGTTAAGTATTTAAGAAGATCGTCTTGCCACGCAGATTTTTGGACTTGACTAATTCGTAGACGTTTTAATATGTCGCGGTTCTGCCTCTCTACTTCGCCGTTTTGCTGAGGCCAATATGGTATACTATGGAACAGCCGTATACCATATTCTTTGCAAAAATTATTAAATTCTGCGCTGGTGAACTGCGGGCCATTATCAGCTGTGATACTAACTGGTGAACCTAACCGTGAAAACATCTCTTTTAGAATAGCTATCGTATGAATTGCGTCCGTATTTTTCGTAATTTTAATTTCTTTGTAGCGACTATAGTAATCGACTACGACAAGTAGATAGTGACCACTGGGTAGAGGGCCTAGGTAATCTATTGCAATGTCTACCCAGGGTTGCAAAGGAAGTTCGCGTCTGTGCATAGGATTTGGTGGATTTGGCGCTGAGACCAGAGTACAACCTTTACAGGACTTTACGTAATTTTCGGCATCCCTATCAATTTTAGGCCACCAAACTTTTGATCGCAACCGGGATTTCATGGCTACGATTCCAGGGTGACCTTCATGGGCTGCATCAAGAACTTTCGACCGCAAACTAGAAGGTATTACAATTTTATTTTGACGCAATAGAATGTCATCCTGAAAACACAGTTCATGCTCAAAAATCCTGTAATTGCTAATACTCTGATCCCAAGTATTGTTTAAAAGTCCTTGTTTGATTAGTTTCAGATCATTGTCGGCTTCGCACGCGAGTTTTAATTCATCTAAAGTGACTGCCACGGGGCGAGCTTGTTCGATTACCAAATTCACGTAATTGTCATCCTCGAAAGGCTGTGGTGCTACGTTTTGAGAGCATAAACGGGACAGAGGATCTGCGATATTATTCTTACCGGGTCTGTATACAATTCTAAATTTAAAGGATTGCAACCGCAGCACCCATCGTTCAATACGCGCACATGGTTTTGAATTTGGTCCAAAAATTACCTCTAGAGGTTTGTGGTCTGTAACCAGTTCGAAATCGTCTTTACCAAAAAGATACATGTTAAAATGCTCTACGGCCCAAACTAATGCTAGAGCTTCTTTTTCTGTCTGGCAGTAGCGTTTCTCACGATCTGTCAAGCTTTTGTTACCAAAGGCAATAATACGCGGACCTGTAGCACCATGTTGCACTAATACTGCCCCTAAACCTACAGGACTTGCATCAGCGAACACTTGTGTTTTGTCGTTCGGGTCGTAATAGCCCAAGATTTTAATGTTACTCAACGCCTGCTTCAGCATAGTAAATGCTCTAGACTGTCTATTCCGCCAGTAACAATCGATTTCTGTCCCTTGACTCAACTTCAGTCGTAAAATTTCCCTCAATGGCTCGGTAAGTGTGGCTAAATGTGGAATCCACTTGCCTACAAAGGTAACTAAACCTAAAAAGCTTTGAAGCTCACATATAGTTTTGGGTTCTGAAAATGATTCGATCATCTTGATATATTTATCAAGAGGCTTGACCCCATCGCATGACATAACGTGTCCAAGGAACTGTATTTGCTTTACACGAAATGCACATTTGTCTTCGTTGAGAAGAACATTATTGTCCTTCAAGACTTGTAGGACCTTTTGCAAGCGCTCCTCGTGTTCAGCTTCGGTTGCCCCGAATACGACTATGTCGTCAATAAAATTCACTACACCCTCACAGGGTAAAAGAATCCTTTCTAAAGTCTTTTGAAAAAGTTCGGGCGCGCACGAAATGCCGAACATGAGGCGCTTGTACCTGAAAAGTCCTCGACTGCAAATAAACGTGGTTATATGGCGACAATCTTCGCTAAGCTCTATTTGATGGAACGCGTTCTTTATATCCAATTTTGAAAATACTTTAGCGTTTTTGAATTTTGGAAGCAGCTGTTCCATAGTAGGTAGAGGGTGCTTTTCCCTAACAATCGCTTTATTGACCTGTCTCATATCTACACATATGCGAGCATCTCCATCCTCTTTGAGTACCGGTACTAAAGGACTTACCCAATCAGATGGGCCGTTTACAGGCTCAATAATGTCACTAGCAAGTAATTCTTGAATTTTTTTATCAATTTTCGACTCAAGGGGGACAGGGATTCTTCGACAAGGCTGTGCGACTGGCTTAATCGTCTCATCAATGGGAATATGTACTTTAATGTCTTTGAATTTCGGAAATTGGGTATGCTGAACTGTATTTATCCCTAAACCCACCTTTAATACTCCCAATTTTATAGCAGTGTCTTTTCCAAGTAAGTTTCTTGAACCGTTTTTCACTACGTAGAAAGTTTCTTCAACCAGCTTATGGCTGTTACTAATTTCTATTGAGGACTCAAAAGAACCTAGCACTGTAAGAGGGTTCTCAAGCCTTAAAGCTTTTATTGGGGTTTTTAATTTGATTTTTGATTTGTACTCCTGATTTCTTTAGACTTTCCCATATAGTGTCATTAATAATATTACATTTGCTGCCGGAATCAATTAGCATATCGATATTTACGCCTCCTAAAGTGCATGCTACTGTGTCGTCACCGTCAATGTGAAAAATATAGTGAATGTCGTCGCCGGGTTTCATTTTCTTTCCTGCAGGTTCCGGTTTGTTTGGTTTGTCATTATTAAGTTTGCGTTTTTTCGGGGCCGTCTTACATTGCTTACGGAAGTGACCGAGGTAACCACACTTTAAACATTTTTTACGGTAAGCAGGACAAGACATAACGTCGCTAGTATGCTTCCCACCACAACGACAACACACATTGAATTTTGACTTCAGTCCTATAGCATTTACAGGTAATTGATTGACCAGCTGTTGACCCTTGTTTGCATCAAAGCCTTGCAACTGCCGTTGAACTGCTTCCACTGCATTGGCTTCCGAAATGATTTTATCTAGAGTGACGTCATCTCCTAAAGTCAGAATCTTTTTACGTAACTCGACCGACTCGCACTTTTCGGTTATCTGATCAATCAAGTTCTCGTCTGGAGCTGAGAACTTACATTTGGAACATTGGTTTCGGAGACGAACTAAAAATTTCTCAAACTTCTCCCCCGTTTCTTGCTTTATCAATCTAAACAAATGTCGTTCATAGACGCGGCTTTGCTTCGGAGAGAAGTATTCGCCTAGTTTAGTCAATGCAGTGGTATAAATATCAACATCGCCTGAATCTTCCACGTGGGCACCTGGGATATTATAGTATATTTCTTGCAGGGCTATCCCTCCTACATGTAATAGAGTAGCCCTTTTCACTTCCGGTTTAGTTATGTTAGCTGCTACCAAATACAGCTCAAGTGCCCTTTTCCATTTCTCCCAACGAACGCCAAGGGAGGATGGGTCACCTTCGCAGTCTAACGGTTCTATTGGCGGTAATTGCGACATTATTGGGGCTACCTGTAACCAAACAGTTGCCTTGTAGGTACCAATCAGCTTTTGCCAAACTACCTCTTACACCACCTTTGTAGGTACCATCCAGATTTTACTGAATTACCTCTATTAACTTAATATTGTAGGTACCATTCGGCTTTCACCGAATTACCTCTTAAAATAAAATGTAGGTACCATTCAGTTTTCACTAAATTACCTCTGTCAACTTAATATTGTAGGTACCATTCGGCTTTTCACCAAATTACCTTTAAAAATAAAATGTAGGTACCATTCAGTTTTTACTGAATTACCTCTGTCTGACTACAGTAATAAGTACCTCTCTGATTATAAGTAATTCTGTGTCCGAAGGCCATAATATACCGTTGGTTAAGTAACCTACTGAATTGAAGTATTAAGTAACTAAGTTTTAGCTGTAGTACACGTTAATAGCGTGAGTACGATTATCATAGCATATACCAAGATAATCTGTTACTAACTGCAGTAACTTTAGTTCTATCTAACCGTTTTCTAAGGTACGGTAAAAACGTAATAAAAACATAAAAACTACATAATATCAAACACATAATCTTGTATTCTAAGTTATCGTTATCACAAGTATAGTTCTCCGAAAGGTAACTAACATCATTATATAAGAAATGTGTATTTATATCAATGTAATTATTTAATGGATGTTCATGTATTTCTTTGATTCAAGTAGTAACACTATTCAATGATTTGATTACTTTAACTAAGCATACTTTTTATGAGAGGTTTAGGTAGGTACCTACTACTGTAGTCGAACAAGTTTAGTGTATTGCACATATTTGTTGCAATTTATTTATAGGTAGGTACCCATCGACGTAATAAGACAAGCTCAAATTTCTAAAGGGTGTGGTATTTCAGAGTGTAGGTACATTCAAGAGCATACCGAGCGGAATACATTGAATTTTGTACCGTTTTATATTAAATTAATATCCATTGAATAAAGAACAAAGTGGTGGCGCGCGTGTTCACTTACGCTGCATCGGACCGTACACTACAATAATATTGTAAGTATGTAAGTAAAGTGATCATCACAAATACTTATATTCGTAGGTAGGTCTAGGTACTAACATAGAAAGTTAGGTAGATAGTAATTATTGGTAGTTGAACCCATAACACTAAACGAAATAAGTAATTAAGTATGTGATATGATTTTAACTAGATCACCAGCAGATAAACAACTATACGAATCTGTTTTCTGTATTATTATTTTTTACGAAATAACACCTAAGTTCCCCCTTTATGTCAAATGAACTGTCTTAAATCGTCGATTTACCTCTTAAATGTTACAAAATATGTATTATGTACTTGCCTGTTGGCTAGTAGCCTCCGGCAGGATCGCCAAAATGTAGTGTGCTCGGGAATCGTTTAATAAAACCACAGATTTGTATTAGCACACGACCGTCTCGGTGCGGCGTACGATGACGAGTGTCCGTCCCCACACCAATACGGTTGCGTATTTAATTATTGATATGCTACACGTGCTGAGAATCTAATCTTTTTGTTAACAAAAATTTTTGATAGTTGATAAGTTTATGTTATGTACGCGATTGTTAACAAATAAAGTTCCTTATTATTATTATTATTATTATATTGATATTGCTTGCTTAGCGTTAAGATTTTTGTGTTGGGCAAGGTTGTTACGGTAGTACTTATAACATCCTTGCTTGGGGGACGTATTTCGCCAATGTATAGATGTCAGAATTTGTAGAACTGCCTAAGGCTTGTGACGTGATGTGACTAAACTGAAAAAATTGCGAAAAGTGGCCGCTTTCCGCAATTTTTCCATCTATAACTAGAACTACTAGCGAGATATAATAAAAAAAGTTAATGGCCTCTATATATTCAGAACACCGTCTCGTTCCTCGTTATTCTAGATTTTTAAAATATTGATTATTTATCGAGTTAGTATTTTTTAAAGGGTGGCAGTGCCACTTAGCACCTTTTTCTTCATTCTTTCCTTTTTTTACTTTATACTGGAGTGTCGCATTCTTTTGCTCATTTCTGCTGTTTTTCGAGTGCTCCACTGCACATGTTTTTACCAACCAACTTATTTGCATCGTTAGGGGCGGAATGGGGCGGGCCGGCGCTGGAGCGGCTGGTGCGCGAGACGCGGTCGCGGCTGCGCAACTCGCGGCGCTACTGGAGCATGCTGGGGCCCGCGCTCTGCACCGCCACCAGCGTCACCACCTCGCCCTGCTTCAACGGCACGCACGTGGCCAGGTAACACAAACACTAAACTTGATTTTTTTTTATTGACCTACGTTTTACCGAAAGAAACTGCAATGATTTGGCGAGGTAACAGAAACCGAAAACTTTTTTTTATTGACTTACGTTTTACCGGAAGAAACTGCAATGATTGGCGAGGTAAAGGAACTGAATTTTTTTTTGACGTGACAACTTCTTATAATTCGATGGCGCCGGCTGGACGCACGAAAAAACATGACGCAATGCGGCGTTACCGCGCGGCTGAGGCGTTCCATTTAAGGCTTGAAGTGCAAGCGAGAGCGCGGAACGAGCGACAAAGAGGCACAATCGTTGTCACGTTCAAGTATCGTCAGTAAACCGACTTTACAGACAACCGTTTTTTTAATTGACCTACACCTACGATGTCGACGTATCCAAGCTTCACCGTAAGAAATTGCAATCATGTATAGCCAAAATTTATTTCTCCCTCTATGTATGTAAACACTTTATTGCACATAAAAACATAATAGAACATACCATATTATACAGAACAGTTAAGCAAAAGCGAACTTGTCCCATAAGGGATTTCTTACAGTCAATCTTTGAGTATTTAGAAGGAACCTATATACAAATACACAGCAAACTACATTCCTTAGGATAGCTTGGTCGACTAAGGCTCTTTTTCTTTAAGTTCCTAAAGACCACTTTCCGGATGCATGCGAACAACATGCCCCGCCCAGTCCCATTTAAGTCCCACTTGCCCTGGCGAGTTGCGAAAAACGTGTAATTTTTTTCTCCAATTTTTTTAACCAATCCGTTTCCCCTTGCAGCTACACCCCGCCCCCCGCGGGCGAGGGCAGCGCGGCGCTCGCGTCCAACCCCGAGGTGAGGAGCATCGGCAGCGCCGTGGCCGGCAGCGCCGCCGCCAGGGCGCAGCAGGACGCGCTCAGGACGCTCACCGCGAGGCTCAAGGACGCTTACAACGGCGTCGAGGTGCAGTGGAGGGACGCAGGTCAGTATAACACACATATGGATGGTTGTTGTTGTCCCAACCCCGAGGTGAGGAGCATCGGCAGCGCCGTGGCCGGCAGCGCCGCCGCCAGGGCGCAGCAGGACGCGCTCAGGACGCTCACCGCGAGGCTCAAGGACGCTTACAACGGCGTCGAGGTGCAGTGGAGGGACGCAGGTCAGTATAACACACATATGGATGGTTGTTGTTGTCCCAACCCCGAGGTGAGGAGCATCGGCAGCGCCGTGGCCGGCAGCGCCGCCGCCAGGGCGCAGCAGGACGCGCTCAGGACGCTCACCGCGAGGCTCAAGGACGCTTACAACGGCGTCGAGGTGCAGTGGAGGGACGCAGGTCAGTATAACACACATATGGATGGTTGTTGTTGTCCCAACCCCGAGGTGAGGAGCATCGGCAGCGCCGTGGCCGGCAGCGCCGCCGCCAGGGCGCAGCAGGACGCGCTCAGGACGCTCACCGCGAGGCTCAAGGACGCTTACAACGGCGTCGAGGTGCAGTGGAGGGACGCAGGTCAGTATAACACACATATGGATGGTTGTTGTTGTCCCAACCCCGAGGTGAGGAGCATCGGCAGCGCCGTGGCCGGCAGCGCCGCCGCCAGGGCGCAGCAGGACGCGCTCAGGACGCTCACCGCGAGGCTCAAGGACGCTTACAACGGCGTCGAGGTGCAGTGGAGGGACGCAGGTCAGTATAACACACATATGGATGGTTGTTGTTGTCCCAACCCCGAGGTGAGGAGCATCGGCAGCGCCGTGGCCGGCAGCGCCGCCGCCAGGGCGCAGCAGGACGCGCTCAGGACGCTCACCGCGAGGCTCAAGGACGCTTACAACGGCGTCGAGGTGCAGTGGAGGGACGCAGGTCAGTATAACACACATATGGATGGTTGTTGTTGTCCCAACCCCGAGGTGAGGAGCATCGGCAGCGCCGTGGCCGGCAGCGCCGCCGCCAGGGCGCAGCAGGACGCGCTCAGGACGCTCACCGCGAGGCTCAAGGACGCTTACAACGGCGTCGAGGTGCAGTGGAGGGACGCAGGTCAGTATAACACACATATGGATGGTTGTTGTTGTCCCAACCCCGAGGTGAGGAGCATCGGCAGCGGAATTTGTTGGCCAGGTGGGTTATTAACCGCCATCAATAAAAGGAGGTTTCTCAATTCGACCGTATAATATTTAAACTTCGAGATTCGTAATTTTGAATATTCGATAAACTACTCGTTAATATGCTTTTTTGTAATTCTATCCTGTCTATACTTGCGTCGCCTTTAGCGAGAAAGTTATATAAACTTGTAGATATAGCTATTAGTCGTATGTGATGTAATTCATTGTACAATGAGGGGTGACATATCCTTGTTTAAAATTAAAGAATAATAAAAAAGATGAATGTAATTTAAAATCTGTTACAGACGACCTTCAGATAGCGTCATCGAACCTAGACTTCATCGGCAGCGACGGCTCGGGCTCCGGCTCCGGCGACGACACCGACGACACCGAAGACCTTCCTGATGATGACGAGGACAAACCTCAATACGAAGGTATACCATCCTTCAGAACTATCTTCTTAGTTCCTTCTTCAATCAGCCCCTTACAGATCTATTTAAAGCCTGACCAAAGAAATATAAAATCTCGCCATATTGCGGAATTTCAATGGAACTAATTTTATAAGGGGAATCGTTGCGAAATTGTTGCCATAGTCGTAAAAATATACACGTGGCGCCCCCAGACCGAGCTTTTTTAGGCTTTAGTAGACTTTTTTTAGTGGGTCTTTTGACAAAGATGTATCCATCTTTGTCAAAAGACCCATCTTTTTTTCAAGTTTTGGCAAGCGAAGGGATTATGGCGCCCACTTGCGACCCACTTCACTTTAGTTCTGCTATGAACTGTTAAATACTAGATGGCATTAGTAATTTAGTTATTTACAATATTAGTAGTAGGTATTGCAAATATTATATCTACCTACACCTTTAAAATTCTGAACTGATATTGATTAACCTTTTGAAATTGGAGACGATGATGTAGAGATTCCTCTCATCTTCCTTCTTCACAGACAATCGCCACCTTTAAACATACCACCGCTACTCAACCCTTTATAAGGCAAAACAACTTTATAAAATTCACTCGTTTCCTACTTTATGTTGAGGATATAAGGTTAAAATTAAGTTGGCAATATGGTCCACGTAATAACTCCAGTATTATCTTTTATAGGGTCCGGCCTTGGTTCATTAAGCAGCGAGGACATTGACCCAGAGACAGACGACACAGAAACTAGAATCGCGCAACCACCTCCGTCTGAACAGCCGCCGTTCACCGACCCGCCATCCATCGTGCCGCAGCCCGACACCAATAACGTCAACATACGCGGCGGAGCGTCCATCCCTGACGAACCAGAAGACATTGAGCCTCGCGAGGATGTGAGCAGCCGCAATATTGGGGTTCAAGATACGCCGGCCGCGCCTACTGGGCAGGAAGCCACGGCGGGCGCGGACCGGCCGTCGCTCCAGCGCGCCTTGTTTACGTACGCGCTGCCGGTTGTCTGCGCGTGGTTCGGAGCGATAGTCACGGATTTGTTTTAATTTTGTTGTGTTTTTGGTTTTGGCTACGTTGCTTTTTAGCCGGGAAAAGGAATCGTCTTTTTTTATGCTAATATTTAGAGATTATCCTTATTAGTATGTAAAGCCTGACCAAACAAATAAGAAGCCTGCTCTGGGGGCGCCACGTGTATATTTTTACGGCTATGGCAACAATTTCCCGTATAACATTTTATTAGTTCTATTGAAATTCCGCAATATGGCGAGGTTTCTTATTTCTATGGTTGGGCCTTAGAAATAATTTTGTAGAGAAGAGTAAAAAATCTGATCTTATGTGAATGTGTCACAAAGCTAGAAGTTTAGTAGAAAGGAACCATAAACTAAAAAATAATAAGGATAAGGATAAAATACATATCTTTTTTTCTCACAAGTACACTATGCAATGGAATTGATATCTTAAAACTTTTTGTGGGATAAAATGCAACGTTGCCAAAGCGTAAAATTAAAAAGCTATGGAATGTAGGTAGCCTAGTCAGTGAGAGCGTCGCCACGGTGTGATATGAGGCGGCGGCGGACGAGAGGACATTCAACAAATTGCGGTGCACAGTGACGCGTGTAGTGAATTTATTTATTTCCAGTTATACGCTTTTGACATCCGAGAGTGGACGACAATAAAGCATTTTTTTTTTCACTTTTTTTTTCAAAAATGGAGTATAAAGAAAAGTTATTTTTAGAAGGAATCAGCCAAATTTGTTTTGCGTATTTATTTAATGATCTTATTTTGTAAATACAAAATTGTAAATTATAAATTAGATAGTGAATGTATGATTTATGTGGATGCGATGTATGTATGTATGGGTTTTGTACGCGGGGTGGCGCCATTCTTTAAACCTTTTTAACATTTAAACATTATTAACAAAACACCACGAGAGAAAGCAATTTTACTAGTGTAAATATTGGATATTTTTGGCGCGTAACCGCAGTATCTAAGGAAAGGTGATTCTTTTACAAAATATGATTGAATTCTCTGGCATTTATATTTATTTTAAAAGTACATAAACGTATATATATTTATGTACTTATTTGCTCTACTTACTCGAAACGTACACAGCATACAAACAATGTCATTTCAATGTAAAAAATAAGTCCATAAATATAAAATAGTGAGGGCAGAGGAATCAATTTTGGTGTTTTTGTAGAATCACACGGAAATGTTATAAAATGTACATAAGATCTAGTAATAATAATCTAAACGTAAGTTAAGAGACTGATTTGCTTTCGATATTTTTTAAACATTAAAAAGAAATCATTTTGATTAAGATATCGACTAATTTTAACCGACTGATGTAACAACTAGTTTAATTTTATTTTATGTTTATTTCATATTATATATTTCAATATTTTTTGGCTTCAGCTTTACTTTGCTAGTTGTTAATTTAATATTTAATGTATTGGAACAATAAGAATAAGTGCAGCAGTCTACTTAGTGTTTCAAATCGGAAATATATTTTCAGTCGACATTCGTTTAGTGCACAATATATTTAAAAATATATGAATGTGTCATACATATTTTGGAATGTTTTGGGGAAAACTTTAATATCTTTTGGACGTACTGATATTACTTAAAGTAATCGTAATTTTGTATACGTAAATAAAAAAATTAAAATAAATATTTTAAAGCTGTTGTCCCAAAATGAACTTAAAATACTACTTAATAGGTTACAATATGGCGTGCAAGTT
>OX419585.1:13698713-13823936 GCA_948473455.1 Teleiodes luculella | reverse complement strand
AGTACTAACTAAAACTTCAAAGTAAAATGTATTATTTTCCCACGGCGGCGGCGCTCAATAATCCACACCCGCTCGCTTGATTAAGTTATTTGTCGATATCTATCTATACGTTGATAATCGTAATTCTTGAAGAATACGGACTAAAAATTAGTGTAGAAGAAAATCACTTGAGCAATTCACTAGTTTCATTGAAAATGAGACTGTATTACCATAGTTTAAAATATAAAATTACAGGCGCAATCCATGCGCCTTAGGCCCGTCTCCTTCACGACTCTCTCCGTACTACGGCTCAGGTCCAAGACGGTCTCTAGCCGCCTAAAAATCAGACACCTAACCGACTGTGCCCCTTTGGCTGTATACTACGGGTGCACGCCTAACCGCCTCTCGCTCCTGCTTCCCTGGTAACGTACGAAAAACTCGACACCATTCCTTGAATTTTCTACTACTTCTAAAAGTCATGAAGTCTTAGTAATTTGAAGATAATTGCAGGCCAATTTTCTTGAAAATTCTGATGTTGCTTTTACTTGTATGCTCGGCTGAATTAAAGGGTTTTAAATCTTGGGTTACGAAGTTAGATTGTAAAACCCATATTCTCCATGGACACATTATATTTTGTTAATAATATAAGGAAATTTGAAAACAATCTTAAGAATACCCTGCTGGTCCTGGTGCGTTTACAATACTAACAGCGCCATCTGTCATTATCACTTTCACATTTAATTGGACATTTTAAACAATCGAATAGTGTTCACCTGGCATACGAAATACAGTCTGTCCAAAAAGAGTAGAAATTAAAAAGTAGCAACACCACCGTAGTGTCGTCTCATTTTCACCATTACTTGGTTGAAAAGGGACGGTGGTGTTGGTACTTTTTAATTTCTAGTCTTTTTGGATGGACTGTACACACCTATGAAAACGATTTATAAAAAAATATATTTTTTTGTATTCGAAAGGACTTGAATACTAAAAGTCGCCGCCAAAACGGGACAAAAATTAGTAAATAATCATGACTTACATAATAATTGTGCTACTTAACGAAACGACCGTAACAACCTTAGTATTAAACAAAACAATGTGTGTATAATATGAAAGAAATATGACTATTTTTACGGAATACTGTATCAAATAGGTATGTTAAGTGATTGGGGTGCCAACAATATTGTGTGTGGTTTGTTTTCAGTGCCTATTGGATACGATATGAAATAACTAGTCAGTACTGAGAAAGGAAGGTAGAAATTTAGGAGTCTAAAATGGCAACACAACACCAGTGTCGCCTTAAAATCAAACATTTACTAAAGTCCGCTTCCATATTTGAGCTGGTATTTTATCTATATAAAATGTGTAACAACATTAAACTAAAACAATTATTTGGCATAAAGATGACTTCAAATTATAATAGTAGTGTAATATATCAGTAAACCTAACCACAGAAATAGCGATAGATGAAATCGATTGCCAGCAGCAGTCATTTAAGCTTGCAATGTGATAGAACAAAGTAGGAAAGTAACGAATTACTGATGGCAACACTATTATGAACTTAAAGCCTAACCCGGAAAATAAAAATCTGTAGTGGGGGCGCCACTTGTATATTTTTTTTGTTCTGGCTACAATTTCCATTATAAAATTAGTTCTATTAAAATTCCGCAATATGGCCAAGTTTTTTATTTTCTTGTCGGGCTTTACTTTACCTTAGACTCCTTGTAGTTTTCCGATTCTTATATTTGCATTGTATTTATCTATTTTATAAAGGAATATGTTATTAAAAGAGCAAATAAATGTAGTTTTAAAATATACAGGGTGCACTTGGTGGCTTTGCAAATACTGAAAGGCGATGCTCAATCAATGGTTCCAAACATTTTTAAAGGTTTCTTATCGGTAACAGAGAAAAATTCGACACTCCTGTACATAAGTCAGTTTGTATGGAGTAGATTTTGTGTTTCCGGAATGTCTTTGAGAAAATATATTCAAGCCTGACCAAAGAAATAATAAACCTGCTCTGAGGGCGCCACGTGTATGTATATTTTTATGTTTATGGCAACAATTTACATTATAAAATTAGTTCCATTGAAATACCGCAATATGGCTAGGTTTTTTATTTTTTTGGTCAGGCTTTAGATTGACTGAGGATGTCCCTCCAGTATTTGCTAAGGTTACTTACACCCTGTAGACAAGGTTATTTGTAAAGTGCTTATCACGTCATATAAAAATAGTAAAAAGAAATACGTTGGTCGAAATGCGAGATAAATCCTCGGCCACTCGTACAAATTGATCAACTTTTCAATGGAAGTTTAAATTTTACTTTGTACACTGATATAAAAATAACCTGCTTAAATACTTTTTTGTATTTTCTAATATTCATAGGAGTTCGTAACCTATGGGAAATATAAGTGATTTATTTTATTTTATTGCTAAGAATACTATTTATGTGGACAATAAAACTTGGAGGATTCGATATTAATAATTTTCTTATTATTAAATCTATTTTCGTCACAGATATGTTGTGCACTTTTAAAGTTGTACGCGCCACTTACATTTACATTAATTTAGTTAGAATATATCATTCAAATTATTGTTAAGCAATATACAAAAGTAATAAGTATAAAAAGATATTTCTGTATATGTGTATATAGATTTTCACTAGGTAAATGACTGAGGTAAACAAGTGATGATTTATAAAATGTAACATTTTAATCATATCTAAAAGATGAAAATGAGTCATTTCGCTTACCACTTTTATTGTATTTGTAAACTATGATTTTTTATCATTAAAATCTTTAAAGTGTTGGCAAATGATCTCCATTTACAGTGTGTGTGTGGTGTGAGGGCCACTTTGCTTACATACATACAATACTTTACCAACACACGAGAAAAAAAAACATTAAATTCACGATACAGAAGTCAATAGGCGGCTACACTTTGCTTACATAGATGATTGTTACCACCTTTTATGTAAATTACTTATTGTATTACCTAAATTGTTGTGTTGTGAAGAAAAATAAATAAAAAATATTATTATTATTATTGTGGGCCCAACATTTCAGCCTATAACTAGCTTATTTGACTGACCAAATCTGATTTCAATTTGCACAATTGATATGGAATACCCTTTTCATTGAATTTTAGCAAAGTGCCGTCACACTACAAACACACCATTTTCATCTGCATAATTTTAGTTAGTATAATTATTAATTATTATTAAATAACGACTTCAAGTTAGCTTTGGTGTTATAATAATACCTATACATTTGTGATTACGGCATAACTTTGTTGTCTTATATTACTGAAAAATATGTTTCTAAGTTTCAAACCGTTGATGTTAAGGATTCGTGCAAGAATCCCAGTCATAGTCCTAAAACACAGATTTTGAAACAGTTAATAAATGATTCATGTTTGATTATTATTAGTTAGTACGCGTTTGTACGTCTTTAAATTATATAAAGCGATTTATTTTTTAAAAATTATTAATTAGGCTTATTAATTTTCAAGCAATAAATTCAACTCGCCTAATTTCCAAGCAATATGAATATGTTTGTAGGGTTAAACATTATGTTCAGTTATAAGATTTGTTATGAAAAAAAGAAAACATTCTGTGGTAAGATCCTTATCCTTAAGTAGGAGTGATTAATAATGTAATGATGTAACATTGTACTGCGTATTATGATCATGTAATTATAGCATTTAACTTGTATGATGTAAAAAAGCGCGAAGCTATTTTTATAATATTGAAAAAGTTTTTTATTGTTAATGTTTACTCGACTTTGAATGATTCAGAAAATAAATACAGAAATATCCCCTTTGAATGCGATCTCATTTCTAAGCCCATGTTTATTAGTGAAATAGTAGGATTCGATTGCATATTTTGTACCGGTAATATTTTTAATCGTATGCTTAGCAATGGGATCGCTGTTCAGACCGCATTTCGTGTGCAATGTTTCCAACACTTGCAACTTGCAAAGAAACTGATCATTAGTTTGATCACAAATGCTATCATTGCATTTTGTATGTTGCTGAAAGTAACTTCGGTTAACCTTTTGTAATGTACACAAAGCTTTCTTTTTTAAAGCCTGACCAAAGAAATAAAAAACTTGCTCTGGGGGCGCCAGGTGTATATTTTTATGTTTATGGCAACAATTTCCACTATAAAATTAGTTCCATTGAAATTCCGCAATATGGCGAGGTTTTTTATTTCTTTGGTCAGGCTGTTTCTGGCAACAACACTATTATACATTTCTGGTCAGACTTTAGTAAAAAAGTAATTTAATCTTGAGATTTAGTTTAGAAATAACAGAAAAAAATCATTGAGCGTTTCGGAAAGCAAACCGCAGTGGCCAAAAGATAGCCTTTGTGATCAGTAGTAAAGTTATGCCATGCAGATTATTCAAGGAATCATTTTGAAGAAGTCATGTCGTGAATATGAATGAACTGTACGCGCGATTTGACTAACAAAATCATGTTATAAACCACCTGTAACACTATAATGTTGACTAAATAAATAATTATTAATTTAAATTATACTGTTTTATTTACAAAGGGATTGGGTAAAGGAGACCAAGTATCCTCGACATACAGCATTGCCAAAAACAATGTATTTTCTTACACTAAGCCACAGAATAAATAATAGTACTAGCTTGGCTGGCTTGGGTAAATGGGTAGTTAAATAACCTTATAAAAAAATATGTAGTTATTTTTAATTAATTTTATTATTCAACAATTCACATACAATTAAATTAAAATGCCATCCAAACAGAGTAAATAGGTCCAAGCAAAGATACATTTTTGTACAGTCGACCGCACGTCAAGGTCTATGAAGAATTTGGAGTCGATTTGAATGTGACAGGAAGGAAATGTTCTGTGGGGGCGGTATTTCTGATGAAGTGTTACGCTTGCCATGCGGTCCAGAATTAAATAAACTAGATGTCGAGATATACCTTACATGCTAAGGTATTGTGCATACAATTCTCGAGCATCTTCATTCGATAGAAACTTGGAATGTTAAAATTTATAAACCTGTTATAATTATTAATTACAAATGTCAAAATATTAATTTGGATTCATTAACCAGTATTATGATGATCTATCTTTATAACCAAATTTGTATACTACTACTATTTTAACTTCACTACCAATAATGAAATACTTGAGAAGGTTTTAATAATAAAAAAAAATCTGAATCAGAAAATATTATTACTTCTTTCCTTCATTACTATAAAACGCTTTCATTAATTTCTATGAATTTTAATAACACAAAAATCAAACGCATGCGAAAATGTCTGAGTTTGGAATATTATATAGAACAGTCGAGAGATTTCATAAACTGAAAACAAAAACAATAATAAATGCGACCACAACTCTAAAGCAGGTTTTAGTCGTGAATTGTGCATTTTATACATGTGCAGAGTGAAAGTGGCGGCTCAGCAAATACTGAGGACATGCTTAGTCAGAAGTATGAAGAAGTTTCTCAAACTTTTCTAAAAAATGAGTTAATTAAGGGGATTAATTAAGAAACTTGAATTACGTCACGAACACTACTCCGGTATCCTTATTTTAATAAATGACGCTTATAAAAGATAAATATCGCTACGCTAAATGTTAACTACGCTTTCAGCATTGCATCAGATGTAGATATTTAGACTATAATTTGACTTGAGCTTTATTACAAACGTGCGAACTGAGTCATCAATCATTTTATCAGGCCTCTCGCTCACACTTATAGGCATATCGGAACTCTCGCTCGCACTTCTATTGTTGCATGTAACTATTAACAATGCCTTTGACGTAATAATTGACTCAGTTCGCACATTTGAAAAAATGGTTCAAAAAGATTTGAGTTGTTCCTAAGTAGTGTTACGCTTTTGAGTCAAGGTTATAAATAAACGTAACGAGCAGCTAAACTAAACTTGACTTCAATTGATAAGTACTCAATAAGCCGGCCTTACAATCATTTAAATTATCAAGCTTTTATAATATAGCTAGCCTTGGATGTGGTCGCACTTACGGGCGCTTAAATCTTTTTAGTGGAGAAAATATAATGAAGCAAATTATAACACACACTCGAGAAGACTTAAAATTAAGTAATTCTACTCAGCTGGCTAGACTGTCTTATTTAACAGCCAATGACCGATTTTATATTTGATCTTACTTCATTCACTCACTTCACTAACTTTATGGGTATGGTAATTTAATTACTTTTCCACTAAAAAGGTAAATGCGTACAATTTTCATTGCAATAAGGTTTTTATAGGAAAGGAGATATCAAACATTCACATCATATTTGAGGGTATCTAAATATTATAATAATTGTTTACTCCTACTTACTCTAGGTATGCTTACATTCTATAAAACTAGAATAAATGAACGTTCATCCTTTGGCAAGTACAAACGAGTAGCTTACACTAGTAGAGGAAATAAATCAAATAAATATCACAAAAACAGTTGAAAGTATTTTATGGCTATTTTGTAGATTTCCATGTGACTTGCCTACGTTGGGGGGTACATTAAATCAAATGATGGACATTTTTTACAAAACAGTGCATTATGTCACTCCAGTGACTCCCTTAGATACTTCAGAAACACGTCAGATCACAAGCGCGAAGGTCAAGTAAGAAGCTTATACGTTTTGATATACAATCTTTAATCGACGATCTCGGAACAAAAATAGAAGATTCGAAAGATATTCGCTTCTCGCTTGTATTTAGTGAATAGTGAAAGAGAGCTCATTTTAAATAGAAATAGGTAGTCATTGCAAATAACTTATATTACTTAACTAAACTGTAATTGTTCTACTTAACAAGTAAAACCCAAATATGCTATTATCAAATTACCCCATTTACTTGTAGCACTCTGACCAACCGAAGCCAACCGTAATACTTGCGACGAACCACCGAAAGGTATAATGCCGTATACATTGAATTCACAGACATACAAAATCACATAGAAACCACCAGATCTAAAACCATTTAGACATTGACCTAATTCTAAGCATACATACATACCCCCTTATTAATAAACTGCTTATAATTAAACAATATTCTGAACCTTTGTGACATTTAATGTTGTGTCTACGGCCAGTATCTAATCTACGGATGTACAATCGTAGTATAAGCCATGTCAGAAGCTCAATAATTCTAAAACGTTTTATTAGGTAGGTTTACCTCAAAACCCACACGTCAAGTAAGCAGCTTCTATAGACTGTAAGATTAAGAAAGAGACAGAACTACAGTTTAACCTAAGCAATTTTTATTAGAGGGATAGATAAAATGGTACAGTTCTCCCTATATAACGTCGCTATGAAGCTAACCTAGCCCATATTTACGTGCTATACACTCGCCAAGTGATATATAATGGAAAAGGATAAAAGGTTATGCTTCATAAAACCAACGATATAAAGGGAGTACAAAAAAAACCCTACCACAACTTCGGCCACATAACTAGTGCCCACATAGCTACCTAACTAGTGAATATCTATAGAATTGAAATGCCCTTATCAATATTAAAATTTTCTACCTCTGCGTTTCATAATACGTAATATATCAGTGATACTGTTAAAAACCTCTTCTTTGGAAGCTGCAGTTGTAAATCCTATTTGGCTTGCTTCTGTACTTACATTCCTCAAAAGCTCAGGTAGTCAAACTTCGATTAATCTGCCCCTCTAACATGACCACTTTGACAAACCATTTATCCCTTACCGAGCTGTCAAAATACCATAAGAAACCAGCCATATTAAATCCTCCAATAGGATAACAGTATACGCAGAAAATTATCTGTGTCACGCGTGATCGACCATGCTAGGAAGGTTGATTCGTTTATTAACAGCCCATCATATACGAGCATCTAACCGCCAAGAGGCTCGAGTCTACCTTTATCTGGGTGCAAAGGCCTTAGTAAACCACGCTAGCCTAGTGCGGGCTCATCGACTCCACATAAGACCCTTGAATTTAGTTAACAGAGTGCTGTTCGTCTGTTGGCACCGTAAGTTGTGATCATTAACTGAGAACATGCTCCCAGCAAAAATATCGCAGTATCACTGATATAATTAGCATTGTACTTATCTATAATTGGAAATCATATTTTAGTATTCTACAGTAAATGGCAGCCTAATAGCTGGTGAAATTTGTATTTACAAAATGGCGTAACGAAAGCTAATCTAAAAAAAATAAAAAAATAAACTTCTCAATACAGTTGAAAAAAAAAAAAACAAGTCTACCGCATCCCTCCATCGGCAATGGTAGAAATTTAGTGACTAACATACCTTTAACCACATACAGCAACACAAAACATAGAATCCAATGATACATAATTATAAAAATCGCTATAGACATCAATTTAATACTTCCTAATTTTAAGTATAATTGAATAGACAAGTTTAGTATTCCTGATTCATCACAGCAATGAATCTGAACTATAAGTAGGATAACACTATAATTTAGCTGTTGAAAAAGGTAAATAACACCAATAATGGATTTGTAAAGAAATCAAATGACAAGTTAAATGCACTACTTTATACACTGAAACTATGAAACAATAATAAAAAGTATAACCATTAAAACTAAAAAACAAATAAGGGCCAAATAATTTTATAGCTCAAATCCATTACTTGGACAAACAGCTAAATACTCCCTATTAAAAATAGTCTACACTCACCATTCCTTCAAAAACAAAATCATCCAAAACAACTTTGAATATCAAATCATAATAATTATAATTATTAACCTAGATCTTGCTTTATTAAACCATCAATATGAAATTACCATAATTTTAGATTAGTCGGCTAATCGTCGTCAAGGTCTATGGTAATGATGTTGCTATTTTCAGCGCCATCCTCGTTTTCTTCATCAAGCATTATAATGCAATCTATATCGCTATCATCGTCGTCCTCGTCTTTATCTTCTTTGCCTTTCTTCTGAACATCATTCTTTTGAACATCATTCTTTTTAGGACTCTTCTTCTTTTTCAGACTTTCTTTCTTTTTTGGGTTGGATTTCTTTTTAGGACTCAATTCCTTCTTCTTTGGATCATCTTTCTGATATATCGCTAGTAACTCCTCCTTCCGCTCGTACAGAGACAGTACGTCGGAAATCACGAATGGTTGCTGGATGACATTTTCCAAGGAGTTCTGACTATCATCGTTCTGTGCTTCGGGTGCGCTTGGGTTCTCTTCTTCCTCTTCTTCTTCGTTGTCGGTGTAGCCGTAGAACTTCTCGTCATCTTTCTCATCTTTAGGAACGTACGATTTGATGAGCGCGTGCAAATCTTCGTCGCTCATAAACACTTTCGACGGATCTGCGTCTTCTTTGTCACACTGGTGATCCGAAAACAGTTTGACCGAGGTGAAATACTTTCGGCATTGAAGGCATTGGTTCTGTAGATGGCTTCGGTAATGGTTGTGCAGATTCGGGAACAAGTCTCCGCAGACGACGCATCGTTCCGGCTTCACGACAGCACGATAGTGCATCTTTTTCTTCGATTTGTGCACTTGCTTCATATGTTTCACGAATGGTCCGTATCTGAAGAACTTTTCTTTGCAAATGCGGCATTTAATCGGTTTCTGGTGGTATTTCCTGCTACGGTGCGAGAACGCGTGAATGTTGAATGCGTCTAGGGTCTTGAATTTGTGGGAACAGAACCTACAGGAAATGGCACCCGAAACGTTGTGGAGACTGTCGTGGAGTTTCTGAGTGACACTCTTTGTGATGGGCTTAAAGCAGAAGTTGCACTCTTCGTATTTAGGCCGTATATCATTTTCATTTCCTTCCACCACCTCATCGTCGCTTTCAATAGAGCACAGGTGGTTGTCAAAGTCCAATCTAGACAGGAAGTATTCTCCGCATTTCTTACATCTATTCTCCTCGTGGTACGCAAGATGTCTGTGCAAGTTGTAGAACGTTTTCTTGCAGATGTGGCACGTTTCTTCAGTTGTTTCTTTCGGCATAATGACCCAATCGGAATCGTCGTCATGAGCATCTTTCATGTGGTCGATCATGTCTCTGAACACGACAAAAGTCTCGTCACAATGTTTGCACTTGACAGGATCGTCTGGGTACATTTTGTACAGATGGTTCTTCTTGTGTCTGTTAAACGTTTGGTAAGTATTGAACTTCCTATCGCAGTAGATACAACCGTAGTACCCGATCGTCCGATGGTAGATCTTGTGTAAAGACAGAGCATGACTATTCTCGAAGGTTTTAAAGCAGTAGTCGCACAGAATCTCCCCTTTTTCTTCGGATGCTTCTCTGGTTACTAAGATACCATGTTGGGTTCGCAAATGGCAGTCCAGTTTCACTTGCAAATGGAAGGCCTTGTAGCAAATATAGCATTTCACTTTTTTGGGATAAGTTTCCGTCTCACCGATAAGCTTTTTCTTTTCGCAGCTAAACGCGAGATGGCCTTCGAGGAATTTGAGCGAACTAAAGTAGTCGAAGCAATAGTTGCAACGTAACGAGTTGTGATAGTCGATGTGCCTTTCGTAGTTGCCTTTGGACGCGAGGACTTTGAGGCAGATTGAACATTGCAGTTCTTTTAAAGGCCCCATCGGTTCCTCAGTGCGATCCGCGATCCACGCTTCGTCAATGCCGTGGACATCTCGTACGTGGTGGTGTAACTCATACCCTCTGATAAAGGTGTCGGTGCAATATGGACATTTCAACGGATTGTCGAAGTACTTAGAGGTCAAATGCCGTTGCTTGACATGCAATCTATGCCTCTGCAGTGAAACATTTTTAATCCCACAGAATTTGCATTTGAAGAACTCGTGTTTCCTCAAATGGGTTTTTTCGTGGTTTTTGAGCTTGTGTTCAGTGAGGAAGACTCTGGTGCACAGTTTGCAGCTGAAATACTGCGCCGGAGGTGCGTCAGGGTCATTCTTAATCATTTTGCTCTCCGGATGAGTTCGCTTCAAATGACCAATAAGCTTCACAAGATTGGGGTAGTACCGCGAGCAAATGGGACATTTAACTTTATCCTTCCTTAGTTTCGCGATCCGTTTTTTGTGACTGAAATGATCGAAATTGTGCCCTTTAACGTGTCTCCGGAAATAATCTTCGTCTATATACCCTTTGCCGCAGATGGTGCACTTGAAAGGTCCGTTTTCGTCTTCGTAGTGGTCTCTGGTGTGCAATTCGAGTCGTCGTTTGTTAGTGAAGACGAGTCCGCAGATGGTGCAATCGTGGCGGGAGCCGAACAAGGCTGTTTTGGAGGAGTGCCAGCGCACGTGGCACTTGAGGGAGTTCTCGGAGTCGCACACCTTCCCGCACTGGGGGCATTGGTGTTCCCCCTCCACCTTACCTTTGCCCACCGGCCGGTCGCCTACGATCGCGTTCTGCCCCTCGCCCCTCTTGTAATGAATGGCCATGTGGGCTAGGTATACCTGGAACCAATAAAAATAAGCTATAGTATCTCGTTGGGTTCCCTCTAATATGGTTGAGCCCGGCGATGGCTGCCCCATATGTCAAACCCGTGAACGTGGTGCTGCTTGGGGGGGACTGGTCTGCTCTAGTATTGCCGGTTGTGATTGTGATAGATTGATTGGTTATATTATATAGTTTAGTTTTTCTACTTTGACTGGTTGCCTTCCTCTAATTGTATATTTCGTTAGCGCTCTTTATTATATTAATAAAATTGTATAAAATAATAATTTATAAGTAATAGGATAGATAGATGATATTACACTGTATTCTGTCCGAATATAAACTGGTTGAATTAATTTGAAGAAAAACCAAATATTTTTCGGTTTGGGATGGCTCGTCATTTTTGTGAATGATTACGAACGTATAATATGTCAAACGCTTAGAGTATAAATAAAAAAAATTATGGGAGAGATTTAGTCGTTTGTAGAATTAGTCCATAATAGACTATTAGTCATTTGTAGAATTAGTCCTTTCTCGACTAAACGAGATAGAGTACGCCTAATCGAGTAAGAACTGTAAACACGGATATGAACAGTCCGAATATCTTCAGCGCGTTCGTTTAGTATGAAATGGTTATCGGAGCTGATTATTTTTCCCGGTGAAAATAACAAATATAATAGGAGAACATTTTGAAATGTGCAGTGATAAGTTGCAAACATGACTCGAGGAACAAATCAAAAAAGAAAAAGAAAAATGTTATTGATTTCACCGCCCATACAAAATCTGCCAAAATTTTCTTACGCTTGACATAGGAGCATATTACATTATCAAATATCTAGGATCAAAGATCTATGAGTCAAAGATATTGGACAGTGTAATATAGACAATTATTCATTTTCTCTTTGATCATAGATTTTTGACATTTGTTGTTAGATTGGATCCAATACGGTCATAGAAACAGGTGTTGCCAGTTATTTTTTATTTTTTTCACTTGGAATTTAAAAGCAAATATAATAACAAAGAGTTTTTAATTTCTTGTTCGTTAACATGTTTCAAATATTGTAATGTAATTCTTTCTCTAAATATATACTTAAATAATCTTGCTGTCCAAATTTTAAATAACTAAAAACAAGCCATACTAAAAATTACGATGTCTTCGAATTCGCTGTGATCTGGTAACCCTGACGTCAATACCTGTCATCAATCTGTCAAAATAACAGACGCTGCTGAAGCAATAGTACGTGAAATATGATCAAAGAACTTTGATAGTGTAATACACAGATATGACTCAAATAGTCAAATAAATAGGATCAAATATATGATCATTATATGATCCTAGATCTTTGATAATGTAATACCCCCCATAAAGGCAGCGGAGCGATGCGCGTGCTCTATGTATATTTGTTTCTAAGGTCAAATGGTATTCACCTTCCTGTGCTGGAAGACCCTCTTGCAAATGGAGCACTGGTAGTCGGTGGTGCGGAAGCGCGTCTGGTTGTGGTAGTTGGTGTGGGCCATCGCGGCGCGGAGGTGCTTGGAGCGGCGGCCGCACAGCGCGCACGTCAGCAGCGCGGGGTCCAGCGCGGGGTCCGTGTAGTGGCCGCGCATGTGCAGCCGGTAGTGGCATTGGAACTTGAACGTCTGCGAACACAGAATGTGCACGTCAATCTTTCAGATGAATTCTATGTTTATTTATTTATTTATTTATTAGGTACACCAGCAGAACACATATCGAACATTTACAAAGACTTATGCTATTAAGTACTGATATGTGTCCCAATTTAGGTGACACAGCATTGGCAATAAACAGACATGCAAACTAATAAAATTGGTGTCTAAAAACAAGTAACAATATTAAAAATTTGGTAGAATTTAAAGCTGAGACACTAAATTTAAATCCAAAATAATGTTGTTAAACTTAATCTAAAAGAAAAGAAAACAATAAACTAATAAAAACCAAGGATAACATCCTTGATAAAAAACAAAAAGAGGGAAAACAATACATGGCTGAATGACAGCAAACTACAATAAGAAATGAGTGCGCAGTTGTTGCATGAAACGAGCTGTTGAACTGTGAAACACGTCGATGTTTCTCATGGTATCCAAATAAAGGGCTCACTGAAGGCTCCTTCGCTTGCAAACTGGAAGCCAGAGCCAGCCCCACACCCAACAACAATAGCGTACGCATTATGGAAACTACTAAACAGTTTATGTAAAAATCTTGCCGTCTTTAATATACTTAAGATATGTTATCAATTAATATATCTAAAACAGCCTATCTTTTGATTTTTAATTTAAAATAGGTATGTATCAAAAAAATTTCGACTTTAAGCCAGAACTTCGATTTCTTTGTAGTCTTTTTTTTTGTAATCTTTATAACCACACAAACATAACCATTCAATTAATTTTAAAAGTGGTTGCCTGGAAGAAATTGCTACCTAAGCAATAAGGGCGCCAATTGTACATTTTATGTATTTCTATTTGTATCTGTTTTTTGTGTTTCTGTTTGTGTGCAATAAAGAATATTTTCATTTTTCAAAATTAAGCATTATTAAATGGTAAAATTTAATCATACAAAGAATCGGCTACTTTAAAATTCCCTCGCGCACGCCAAAATGGTCGTATTCAAATTTCAAATAAAAAGGTAATAGTGCACAACCTACAAAGTGCTTCTTGCAGACAAAGCACTCAATGTTCTTCTGGAGATTATTCCCGAAATTGTTATCAATGCGACAGATGACGTGGCGCTTAAAAATGAAATCAGTATAGTCTGGCAAAAATTAATAAGAGCGCCACTTTCTTTACGATGTTCCCATTTTATATCATGCTATCACGCTCTAACTTATGGATATTTCTGAGAAGTAAGATTAGTTCCGTTTCACGACTTTTTTGTCACACTGTACGAACTTAACAACAGCCAATATCGAGCTCAATATGTCAACACACCTGCTTTTTTTACGCAATATACGACTAATCAAGCTTCACCGGAGTTGCGGAGACTCACCTGCTTGCAGACGAAGCACTCGATGTTCTTCTGGAGATTATTCCCGACGTTGTTGTGCCAGTTGACGTGGCGCTTGAGCGAGACGAGCGTCTTGAGCTTCTTGCCGCAGAGGTGGCACGTGAAGCCGGCCAGGTCGACCGTGGGCCCGCTCACCGGAACCTCCACAAAGCCGTTGTGACTCTGGAGAGCGTCCAGGGGTTCCGTCTTCGTCACAACGACTTCACAAAAATCCGCCAGGTCTGTGCCTGTTCAACAAAACATCGTCTTATCGAATGCATTTAAAATTTATTGATGAACGACAACTTTGTAGTAATGTGTCAGTCAACCATGAACAGCTTTGGATTAGGATATTCATTAGCTTTGACGTCAAAAAATTTCTTTGTAACATATTGCTTGCAATAAAAATCTTTTGACTTTTTTTTACACATACCACCACCACACCACAACCACAGAGCATACAAAGGCTTTGGACTGAGTTTAACATGATACTCTAACAAAATGATCTATCACTTGTTTTGTGCTTATTGCACATTGTTGTTTCTTAATAATAATCTTGTTGTTGAGATGTGCTGTTGTATATGATGAAAAAAGTTTACAATGGTGACTTCCTATAAGGACGAGCGTTCCTCAGGGTTCAATTCTTGGACCTTTTTTGTTTATGACTTGCAAAACTCCTCAATGTGTTAAATGTTCGCTATTATGTGCCTTTTTTCAAACATTTTCACCAACTCTTTAAAATATTTGTGAAGGAAGTTTTTGTTTTTATAAGGTTGTGTTTGAGCAGTTCCATGATTTATTTTTTGTTTTTACATGCACATAAAAAAGCGTGTTTTTTACACTATTATTTTTGGTTACCTTCGAACTGTTCGGGCTTGCAGGGCGGCGGCTGCTTGAGCCGGTGCACCAGCTTGATGTGAGTGGCGAGCGCGCTGCAGCTCTTGAACTTATCCGAGCACTCGGCGCACGTGTACTGGTTGCGCGGCTTTATGTTCGCCGTTATGTGCGTCTGGTTGTGCTCGTTTATCGCTGAAACCTAAATCAATTGTACAAGCTTAGAGTATAAATAGAAAAAATCTGGGAGGGATACAGTACGCCTATCGAGTATGAACCGTAAGCACGGATATGAACAGTCCGAATATCTTCAGCGCGTTCGTTTAGTATCAAATGGTTATCGGAGCTGATTATTTTTCCCGGTGAAAATAAAGAATTTAATAGGAGAACATTTTGAAATGTGCAGTGATAAATTGCAAACATGACTCGAGGAACAAATCCAAGAAGAAAAATGTTATTGATTGCACCGCCCATACAAAATCTGCCAAAATTTGCTTACGCTTGACTTAAAGGCAGCGGAGCGATGCGCGTACTCTATGATATTTATTCTATGTATTCGATGTTAAAATAATAATAATAATATGTGGGACATCTCACACACGGCCATCTGACCCCAAACTAGGCAGAGCCTGTACTATGGGTGTCAGGGAGCTGCTATACATACATATGTGAATATACAATATCCAGACACAGGCAATCACACGAATGTTTGCCCTGGGCGGGATTCGAACCCGCGACACTGTGCTCAGCAGGACGTACTACCAACTAGGCTATAGGGCCGTTAAAATAAGTGAGTCATTTTAACGCATGATAATTCGCGACAGCAGGTAATTATCTTTCATCTCAATGATCGCAAGCTGAAGGGCTTGATCGCATATATTTTACACGTATATTTCAAATGATAAACAGAATATTGCAATTAATTGCAAATGAAGAGATATGTGATTTTTTATTCGAGGAATCATCCTAATAATATATTAAAAATGTGAAAGCACTCAAAACAGCACGAATTCAAAGGAAACACATGACGGACGACACTACTTTAATGAGGACAGAAAGAGTAAAAGGAGTACGATTTTCTTTTATTTACCTTCATTTCTATATCGCAGATGAGGCAGCGCACCATGCAGTCTTTCAAGGTGATCTTGGCCCGCTTGTGGCCCGAGCTCATGTTGTGTTTGGTGCGCTTGTGGTGCAGAAGGAGCCGCTTGTACGAGAACTGCTTCTCACATATTTCGCACGTCAGGTCCTCCCCTTCGCCGGGACTAGATTCGTCGTCTGTGTCTCTGTAACATTTGCTTAGTCGTATAAACACGATCGGATCTAGCTAGAATAATAAAATAAATAAAACATAAAAAATAAAGGAGAATAAAAATGCAGTAAATGTAATATAGTAATATTATAAAAAAATGCTAAAGCGTTTGTTTTTAACAAAAACAATAAAATTGCTGAAAAAGGAACGACATAAAAGAAGAAAAGAAACTACACAACACATTACAAAAATAAATGACAGTTATACATGACATTACGTTCCTGACATGTCTACTTTCTTTTATAGAGAGGTAAGCTAGGGCGGAAGGCAAGGAAATCCAGAATAATACGTTAGTTTCGGAAATGCACGACAAATTCATAAAACGTTTAAAATAAATTGATATATGCTTACCTGTAAACTATCCCTTGCTGACTAGAATTGGGCTTGTCTGGAGGTTCAGTCTTCACTTCAACCAATGTTTCGGTATGTCTAGCTTGATGCGTTTGACAAGCCTTTCTATATTTGAACGTCTTGTCACATAGCTCGCACTTGAATGGGCCATTAGACATAGATGAGCTAGCTGTATAATCTGATTGAGTTGATTGAGCATCGTCACCGCCTACGCTTCTGAAATAGAATGGCCAAGTAAATAAGGCGAATAATCAGTATTGACTATGGAGTACCACATGGTACAGTGTTAGGTCCAATATTGTATAATGTTTATAGAAATGATCTCTACTCAAATAAATCAATGTAACGTTAATTGAAAGAAAACTTTGCAAAGCTAGGCTGTTAAAAAATGTACAAGACAGTTATTGGCATAGATAAAAAAATGTGGTTTCTCATTCAAAGAGCATTCATGTACATTTAATTTAAAATTATTAAGTAACACTTAACAGATTGTGATTTAGTAATTATACTTCCTTACCCATTATCATCATTATCATCTTCAACCTCTTCAGCCTCTTCCATGTTTGACATATGCGACGCCAAATGGGTAATAAGGAGATCCTGAGATGCAAATTTTTTGCTGCACATTCTACAGTCAAATGACTTTGTAGGAGTCATGTAAAAATGAACCTGTCTAACATGGGACAGGAAAGTGTGTCGCTTTGTCATTATCTTATGGCATACTGGACATTTCAATGGCAAGGTGTCATCTCTTTTGGAGCAAGAGTTAAAGTGTGCCGTGAAACTTTCGTAATCGTTGTGAGTGACGCTACAGTACAGGCAAGGGAAGTTAATCTTTTCAGCCTTGGGTACGCTCGGTTTCGGAGTCTTGGGAATAGCCGCATGCACTACTCTCATGTGTTTTTCTAAGTTTTCGTAAGTTTTGAACTTCGTTGTACACATTTCACAATCGAATTTCTTTGTGGGATCAATGGCCTTATTAGAACCTAACACTGCGTCAATTGGCTCTAAGGAAATAAGCAATTCTTTGGATATTTGAGGACTCTTTCCACAATTCTCTTGATGGCGTTTCAACATTATCTTGAGTTTGAAAGATTTATGACACTTATCGCAGGTCAGTTGATCGTCTTGGTCGTCTGCATCTTCGAAGCTCTTTTTTGGAATATTCACTACCGCATTCTCTCCCAAGTTTTCCTTTTTCTCTTTATGAATTTTTAAATGAGATCGAAGACTTTGCCAACTTTTGAATTCCTTGGGGCATTGTTTGCATTTGTGGGCGAGTAACGGTTCGTCGGAATCTGTTCCGGCGGAGTAGTGGGAGAAGCTAGTGTCTTCATAGTCCGAGTCCAGAGAAACATTCGAAGATTGTCGGGGCTTCTTAGTAGTACTCCTGAGTTCGTCAACTCGCTTGGAGGTGCTGGGTCTATAGTCGAATCGGCTGCTGTTGGATTCGTTCATGCTCTCGTGGCTTCTCTTGCGGCTACGGTTGGCTGGAGTGACTTTTTCGGTGGACGAAGGTTTGTGGTACGACATATCTGTGTTGGCGGATGAAAAGGCCGAGTCGCTGCTTTGACGGTTGGGTGGGGGTGGGGTGATGCTGAATCCTGCCGAAGCGATTAAATGCTTTAATATTTTTTCCCAAAGTTAAGATCGGACTATCGGTCTAACTACGGACGTTTGGTTGGTGACGTCGCCAAGTTTCGCTGAGCGACATCGTCGACCAAAAGCATATGAAATAAATAATTGTGCTCGCTCATACATACCCCGAAAGTATCATTTAGGCATCAAAATCTCTAATGCTATGATTAAAGTTTCAGTGGCCTCAGGCAAGCTATATTCTCTACTACTCGTCTAGATGCACTGACCTGGCGGAGGCACGTAGTTCCGACGCAGCTCCATGTCCGAGCGCTCGCATTGCTGCTTGAAGATATACGCGCTGCTCAGCTTCTGCACGCATTCCGAGCAGATCTTGTCGGGAAGCCCGTCGCCCTCGTAGATCTGCAAAGTCGCTTTTTCAGTAAGATCTCTCCAGGTAGCATACCTACTTACTTATCGTGTGGGTTTCGAGGTTAATCTACCTTACCAAACCCTTGTGACGAAATTATAAAACCGCCTTAGGCTTCCGACATGGCTGCTATAACGACTACATCTCTAGGGACCGACGACTTTAGGTGCCTTCCGAAGCATGGAATCATCTTTCTATTCGGACAATCAGGTGATTCAGCCTGCAACGTCCGAACCAAACTGAGGAAAGTCTCACAAAGTGATATTTGTTCGACGAGTCCCCACCGGGATTCGAACCCGGAACCTCCGTAATGTCAGGCGAGCTTTTGACCACTCGATCACGGAGGCTGGAGGTCAGGTAGCATGAGGTTTTGTAAATGACAGACAAGACATACACTCTCATCTTATTAGAAACTTCAATATATAGTGCCATTTTCTCTGTTAAATGCTAATCTCTTGTCACAGTACTTCATGCTACTTGAATTGAAGTCCTAGTCTACCTAGAGGCATTTTCGTTCCATCTAGGGCGCGGGTTAGGGTGATCCCATGTGTCAACATGGGGGCTACCAACTGATACCTCCTCCATTCTGTGTTTAGTTTTCGAGATATTTGAGGTAAAGATTGGACGTAATGTCTAGTTTACCTCACTACAGTCAAAAGGTCACTGAACATCAAAGGACATGTGACCTTTAAAGAAGATTGTTGACTTCAATGAAGTCATTGAATCCTAGTGTCAGACACTTTACCGCATTTAAGCGACCGAAATTCGGAATGAGCGGAAATTACATTGCGTAATAAATAACATACTAAATTGCATTGCAGCTATACCGAACTTCGGTCGCGTAAATTCGGGTTTGTTTAGACACTGAAGGCCGTTTATATTATAGTCACAGATTTTTTCAGTAGTATTAATTAACCAATCAAACCAATGGTGTGGATCTAAGTAGATGTCGTTATTTCTTAAGAGGGAGGCTGTATCATCCCTCATTTCAGGAAACCACCTGATAAGTATTTTCAAGGCCATCAACCTTTACATGCCCTTTTTGTGGTCACATGTGATAACATGTTTTATTTTTTGTCATTGACAAATATCTTAACAGTTATTTATTTATTTATACTTAAATTATGTATTGTAACATTTTAAAGTAGGTAGCTCAACAGAATTATACTAATTAAACTGGGCTGTAAAAAAAAATTGCACTCTAGTTTTAACTAAATTAATTGATTTCATAAAAGGGCATTTTAGAAGTAGCAGTAGTAAGAAATATTAAATTGGATTTGTTTTTCTTGAAACTTTGCACAAATGCTTCCTTCTTGCCATAAAGTCTGGAACCTCTAACTCTTGGGATCACAAAATTCAGTTCAGCCATAAATTTTATCATCACAATTCTTAGCAATATTAGGTATAGAATTAGCTTTTTGTGTCATCAGTCAATTTAAAGTACTAGCTTTCTGCCCTGCAGCTCTGCCTGTGTTAAGTTTTCCCCGTGGTAAAAGGAAGCCTATGTGTTATTCTGACGTACAAGCTATATTATTGTAAAGTTTAATTAAATTCCACTCAGTAGTTTTTGAGTGAAAGAGTAACAAACATTCATTCATCCCTCCATCCTTACAAACTTTTGCATTTATAATATTAGTAGGATATCCTCCTTCCTCCTTTCTTCCTCCCTTCCTTTCTTCTCTCCTTCCTTCCTTCCTTTCCGATCCTTTATTTAATACCAGCTGTCCGCTCGAGGCTAGCCCGCATTGTATTTTTACTTTTCTGTGCAGTTCCCACAGGAATGAGATATTTTAAAAATTATCTAAGATGTTGACCAGGGATACAAGGTACCACCATGCAAATTTTCATGCAAATCAGTCCGACAGTTTCAGAGATTAGCCTATACAAACAGACAAAAAAGAAACAAAGAATTTGAAAAAAAAAAACTGGATAGGTATAGGTAATCTATATCACTTCTTGCATCCCCCTGACTCCATTTTTAGCATTTTTTTTCTATGTACAGATTTTCAACCTCAGTTCTATTGTATAGATTTGATAAAATTATATAGCATTGATTTTTCGTTTAGAATAGAATATCAACAAATAAGTAAATAATAAATGTATTATACTAATAAATAAGAAATAATATTAGCCCAGTATAACCAAAACATTAATCAAAACAACTGATAGCAAGATCAGCTGTTAATGATCAATATAATATACCGAATAGGTACTTATCGCGCTGCAAAGGACTGTCAAAAGATATCATGAAAGCATTCAAAGTGCCTGCCTTTTTTCGTCTAGAACAAATTCTGCACAGATATTTTCGCAACAAGTCAAAAGACTTACCTTTATACGAGCGCAATCCATGACCATTTCGGAGAGCTGTATCGCATTGTCCATCGTAAAGATGGAATAGAAGTCCCCGAGCTTCAAGCAAAGCCTGCATTTTCCAAGCTTGAGGGCCATATTGATTCGGTGTCGAAAATCTTCGGTCAATCACATATCATCACATCTGTAGAATAAGCCGCCATTACAACTTCTAATCTTTTTCAAAATGAAAAGTATGTTTGCCGGTAAATTCTAGAGATATTGAAATGTAGCGAAAGTTAAATTAAAAGTAATAATTCATATAAACCTTGATAGCCGGCTTTCATGGCGATGATGCGACCTCGATGCGACGATGACAACGGACCAACCAAAGAGAAAAATAAATAACTATAATCAACGGCGGACCAACCATGATGCATGGACCAACCAACCCAAAGGCACATTTCACTGGCGACAAAGACGAAAGGGACGCAGTTATGCGTTAAAATGAGATACAAATACACCGCACTCACTCTTGCGCATAACTGCGTCTCTTTCGTTTTTGTCGCTGTCGCCAGTGAAATACCAAAGAGAAAATTAAGGACAAAAAATAAGTCGTCGACTATCATTGGTTGGATGGACCACGTTTGACTATCATATGGTATGGTCCACGTTTGACTCACGCACGTTTGGATGGACTATCATATTTTATTTTGCATTAAATGGCAATACTTCAAACGTCAGTTTTGCGGCTTTAAGGTTTAGGCCCCTATGTCACGGGAGGAAGACAAAACACAGAAAACGAAAGGAACGCAGTTATGCGTTAGAATGAAATACAAATACACCGCGCTCACTCTTGCGCATAACTGCGTCTCTTCTGTCTTCTGCCTTTTGTCTCCGTGAAACTTATAACCGTAGAAAACAAAACAAAACATAACCTCCTTCCTTTGATCTCCGGCCCGCCATGGTTAGGGACACGATATCGAAACGAAAAGTATCGATACCTTCATAATATCGGAATCGAAACAAAAGTATCAAATTAGTATAAGTATCGAAACAAAAGTATCGATATGAGTAAGTATCGAATACTCATTAAGATCTTATAGAAAGGCCTGCTGAAAGTGCTGGATCTCCTTACATACAGTTACAAGGGCACTTACTTTTAGTTTTATGATAATGTTTTTTAATTTTAAACTAGAGAACAAGAGGAAACAACACTAAATTACTAACTAAACTACAGCTGTTATTATGGAACTGTCAACTCTCAGCGCTGTTGTGATTGGTTGAAATACCATTTTATATGACTACTGGCGCCGCCTGTCATTGCACAAATAAGTTGGTAGTCTGATTGGTCGCGTTCAGAACACGGCGTTCAGCGTTCTGTCTGTCTCTGACTGTGTTCCGTTTTAAGGTTAATCGCTTGCTGAAATCGATACGATACTTGATGCAAAGTACTCATTAGAGTACAGAGAATCGATTTAAAGTATCGTAATTTTAAATACTAGTATCGAATGTGAGTCCCTATATTGCCCGGCCCGATATTGTACAGCCAGGAATGTACGGCCGATAATTGGAAGCCCAAAATGGATTCGAATTATCGGGTCGTGCATTCCTGGCCGTGCATTATTGGCTGCGCAATATCAGCACGAGATGATATTGTACAGCCAGGAATGCACGACCCGATAATTGGAAGCCATATGGATTCGAATTATCTGGTCGTGCATTCCTGGCCGTGCATTATTGGCTGCGCAATATCAGCACGGGATGATATTGTACAGCCAGGAATGTCCGGCCCGATAATTGGAAGCCATGCTCCTATTGGCTGAAACATTGACAGATTGCTGAACGCTTATTGGCTTAAAAGTTTATCTTGTCTATTGCCAAACTGTCTCCCATGCTTCGTTTGGGTGACAATAATGCACGACCCGATAATTGGCGTCCCGAGTTTGCACACCCTGATAATTGCCGGCCCGATATTTCGTGTACATGGTTTTTGAAATACGGGCTGCGCATTCCTGGCCGTGCTTTCCTGGCCGTACAATATCAGCCCGAGCTGATAATGTACAGCCAGTAATGTACAGCCAATAATTGGAATCCACTGTACACCAAATATCAGACCGTGCAATACTGTGGTCACCAAATACCGCCCGTGCTGATATTGCCCGACCCGATAATGTCCGGCCCGATAAATGGAAGCCAAGATGGCTGCCACTGCCTCCAGCCATAGACTGTCAAATCGAAGCCTCGTTTTCATGGCTGGTTTTAAATTATCATGATAGTGCACTTGACTTTATGTATGGATATAAAATAAGTGTTTTGTTTGTTTTACCCTCTTTTTAGTTAATATTTTAATATCCTACTTACCTACTATAAAACTCACTTATTAATAGCTTCACTTGTATGTAAGTATTTGTGTTCATAACTATGTCAGAAATCTTGCAAGCCGATTATAACCCACACTAATCGTATCATTTCGTTTGGAATGTATAATAAAATTGTATTATAATAATGTAATTTAGATGAAAATACAATAAACTGACACAAACAAGCTCTCACTATCAGCATTTTGTCTTTACGAGACCTTTAAATTACACTTATGGGAGAGGTGATTACTTGACCAGGGTCTGACAAAGGATTCTAAGGGTGGGAAGTGGAACTTTTTACTGCCTACTACTGCTAGAAACCCCTCAATTTGTCTCATTTGATTTGCCTTATCGAAATCTTTATATTGCAAACGGTAGGTATCCATTTAACCAGAGTCTGATGAAGAGTCCTGAAGGTAGATAGTGGAACTCTTCAATGACTACTAGTAAACTCTTCGAGTTTGGACTCATTTTGAGTCACTCACACCAAAATGATTTTTGTTAGCAGCATACCTAATTTACGGACTCATGTTTTCTCCACTTTACGGCCAGTACCTACTACGGTAGCACTTATAAGATCCTTGTGGCGCACACGTTTGGAAAAAACCGAACGGAATGCAGATTTATACCGCACACACCAAGCAAGCTGTATGGTGCGCATGACGTGCGCGGCAGCATTACCGGAGTAGTTCTTAACTGTGATTAATAAAATAACGTCGTTTTTTGTCCTAACCTATTTTAAATGAGTCCGTAAACATGCTTAGATAGGGATACAGCTCGGACGATGCTTGTCTGTGATGAAAGAAGAAGAACCGTAGTAATTATAAGATCCTTGGTGCCCCTGGGCGAACACGACAGGTTTTTTCAGGGATTCAGATTCGGGAACCGGAATGCTCCGCTTGCATACAAAATATTCAACAAGGCGCACACCGCGCACTCGTTGGGTGGGAAAAACAGGACGTTTCCGTGCTTTCGGGAAGGAAGAGCTGAAAATACCGAACCGAACGCAGTGTTGACATTCATTTTGTATCGATCGCCCGCCGCACATGGACAGAAAGATGAAAGGTGGTTTTTAATTATTTGGAAAAATTTACAAGTATTCTACGCCTAGACAGTAAAAGGGAATATTATTACGATAATCAGGATCATTTATAAAAAAATAAAGGTGCACATTGGTTGGTAGAAATATAAACAAAAGATCTGGCAGTACAATTATGCCTCTGGCAGTCCTTTCATACAGGTTTTTTCGTTGTGTAGTTTTGCTGTGTGTGAATGCTTTTTAAGAAAGAGATAGCGCATAACAACATCACAACAATGATCTATTGTCTCTTTCTAACATTTTATAAGATTTGATCGAAATTAAAAAACGTATCCCTTATGGAAAAGGCAAAGGGTTCAAAGCCCATACAGCCTAGTCTATAGTAATAACAGGAGATCTTCAGTTTAATTTCGTAGTCTTTAGTCATTTCTTTCTTGCATTTGTATTGAACATCTTTATAAGTCTTTTCATCATTGACATTGTTGACATCAGAATTTAACGCGGGGTATCCAACCAGAAACAGCAAACCACTTATTATTTCTCACTTTTATTGAATAGTTCTTCGTTAACGGCACATTTTCGCACTAATTACACCATATTAACACAACAATTACCATGAAAAACTAATTTTGAAAAGGACGAAACAATCAACCCGGCCTTTCTGCTTGATTCCCGCTTAAAAACTCCTTGATATTAACTTGAATACCTGTCAGTTGAATACCTATATTTTTTCTCTTTGCCCGTCGTCAATGTCGTCCTCGTCATCCAGTTGAAATTACATTTGGTATTCTGTGGTTTAGGCAGGTATTTCACTGGCGACAGCGACAAAAAACGAAAGGGACGCAGTTATGGTGCAAGAGTGAGCGCGGTGTATTTGTATCTTATTTTAACGCATAACTGCGTCCCTTTCGTCTTTTGTCGTCGCCAGTGAAAAATAAGTGCCTTACTTTTTCTAAAAATGAAACGAAAAACCTCAAGTTCATGGCTTGTTTACACGTATTAAGTTGTTAAGTAGTTAACTAAATTTTAAGTTAAAATTAACTTAATTTTAAGTAACCGATCGTTTACACGCTTGTCTAACTTATGCACTCTTTAGTTCACTGTACTACTTAAGTACTTCACTAAATTGTTGAGTTCACACGTAACTAAATGACAGTTTAGTAGAAAGCCACGCCTACCGGGGAATGCAAGCGGTGCGGGAGGCGCGGCTACTTAATCAAAAATAGACTAGATTCTATTTCACTTGTTCACTTAACCACTAAATCGTTTACTTACCACTTGTGACTAAAGAGCTCTTAAGTGGTTGTTTACACGCAAGAATTAAGTTAAAATCAAGTTAAAATTTAGTTAATTACTTCGTCACTTAATACGTGTAAACCAGCCATAGTTATTTCCATTAAGGGGCTACCCAAGGCTAAGTGGCGCCGCCCTCTGTTAAAAAATAAATACTCGCGAAGTTTTTTTTTAACAGAGGGCGGCGCCACTTAGCCTTGGGTAGCCCCTTAAAGTCTAAAAAAAAGAATAATTAAAATAATGTTTGTTATTCAATCAAATAATCTTGGCCGGAAGATTTTAATTAATACAAAAAAGATATACAGAATAATAGCTCGTGGAAATTCATTGAGGGTTGGTTTCATTGTAACTTTTTATTCTTTATTCTATCATACTTCGTACTAAATCAAGAGGAAATATTTGTATTTTTGTGTGTACCTATGTTTGTAATGAATAAACTCAAAAACTATTGTATCGACTTCAAAAGTTCTTTCACCATTAGAAAGTTACTTTCACCCTGAGTAACATAAGCTACCTTTTACCGCGGGAAAAACTGTTAACGCGGGCGGAGCCGCGGCGGAAAGCTAGTCTTATATTTTATCCTCTATTATATAAAAATGAAAGTCCTGACTAACTCACTCACCTACTCGTATCAGCGCCCAGCCCAAACGGCTGAACGTATAAAGGTGTTTTGCACAAACATCCCTTGGGTGACGGAGGCACGATATTATAAGGGGTGTGTAATATATGATATAAATTTAGATAAACTAACGTTCAAGTGCTATAATTTGATTTGATCTAAAAACATTTAGTATAACGATTCAAATGATATAATGTACCATTAATATAATTTTATTTAGTATAATTTCACTTGGTATAACAGTTATTTCATATAATGTTCATATCACTATCACTATCACTACATATTATAAAACAAAGTCGCTTTCTCCGTCCCTATGTCCCTATGTCCCTATGTCCCTATGTCCCTATGTCCCTTTGTGCGCTTAAATCTTTAAAACTACGCAACGGATTTTGATGCGGTTTTTTTTAATAGATAGAGTGATTCAAGAGGAAGGTTTATATATATAATACATGCATAATATACTTAAGAATAACCCACAATAACCATTTTCCCGTGCGGAGCCGGGGCGGGTCGCTAGTTAACTAATAATTATTTGTCATAACGGACAATTTATATAAAATTTAGAAGACATAATAAACTTTTCGTATAATGCCTGATTTGTACTCAAAAGTAAACGACCGCAGATACTTTGTATTTTTTGACACATGCAAGCATCCAGGCATGCAAACGTGCGAACAAGCAAGCTTGCAAGCAATCATACAAGCAAGCATGCAAGCAAGCAAGCAAGAAAGCACGCAAGCAAGCAAGCAAGCATGCAAGAAAGCATGCAGGGATGCATACATGTCAACCTAACCCGAAGGGTATGGCGGAATCGAGTGGGCTCGCTACGCTCGCCTCACTCGTTTTCGCCATACCCTTTTTTGGATTAAAAATGAGACAAGAGGATTGAGGTTAATTAAGTTTATTTATTATTGCAGAAACGTATGTATGATCGCCTTTACCGGCTTTACAACAAGGAAGGAAGTGAGCAGTGTTGCTAGCATTCAAAGAAAATATACATGTTGCCATATACATATTTCAACACACCCCCTCAACATTTATATTTTAGTTTAACATAGTTTCTCTTGACAAGTATTAAGAACTTCCCCTTAACAACAAATAACAAGAAGCTTCCCCTTAATTTGCAGACAATAGAAATTATTTAAATTTACCATTTACTAACTAAGCACACTCCCTTAACAAAAAATATTCCTTACACCCCCTTAAGTTAATAGTTATACAAAACAACATCTCGAAATTTACAAAAAAGTGTTTTACCCAAAGGTTTGGTGAACATATCGGCTATGTTACTATTTGTTTTAATGTATTTAATGTTCACCAATCCTTCTGTCAACTTTTCCATGATGAATTGGTATTTAATATCAATATGTTTTAGTTTTTTATTACTTTCATCATTTTCTGATATTTTAATAACACTTAGGTTATCTTCAAAAATATTTATTGTTACAGCATAGTCAAAATCTAATAAAAGTTTTTGAAGCCATATACCTTCTGTTATGGACAAAGTGAGTGCTACATATTCAGCCTCGCAGGATGACAGTGACACTGATGTTTGTTTTTTAGTACCCCATGAAATTGGACAGTCACAGAAATAAAATATTTGCCCTGAAGTTGACCTTCTGTCTCTAGCATCCCCTGCCCAATCTGCATCACTGTAACCCTGTAGGTTTACATTTTTATTACATGTATAAATTAATGACAAGGATAGAGTTCCCTTAATATATCTTAAGATTCGCTTTAAACATTGATACAACGCTTGACTGGCACAATGTAGATACCTGCTTAAAAAACTTACAGAAACTGATAAATCAGGACGTGTTAAGCATGCATATAGCAAACTTCCTATTAGCCTTCTACATTGTGATTCAATCATTTCTGACTCTGGCGTTTCTCTTTTTAATAAATCAAAATTAAAATTTTGTTCAATAGGGGTAGCAACAGCTTTACATTCTGTCATTTGATATTTAATTAATAGTTTATTTAGATAAGTATTTTGATTTATTAATGTGACACCCTTTTTAATATCTTGTTTAATATTAATACCCAGATAGTTAGTTGCAATTCCAAGGTCTTTCATTTTAAAGTTATTACAAATATTATTTTTGAAAATATTTAACTCCTTTTCATTATTTCCAAAATAGAGTAGATCGTCTACAAATAATAATACATACATATAGTTATTATTATTCTTTTTGAAGTACAAACATGGGTCATTCTTTGATTTTTGAAAATTATTGTTAATCATGAAATCATTAAATTTTTTATTCCAGTACCTAGGGGACTTTTTCAAACCATAAATAGCTTTTTTAAGTTTACAGATCTGGTTATTAGGTAATCTCATAAATACCTTTTCTTCAATATCTCCATAAAGAAATGCTCCTGTAACGTCCATCTGATACACAGGTTGATTCTTTTGAGTAGCAACAGCCATCAGGGTACGGAATGTTGTTAACTTGGCCACGGGTGCATATGTCTTGTTGTCACAGTTCTTCTGTTGGAAACCTCGGGCCACAAGTCGGGCTTTGTAGATGGTGCTTCCTTCTTTCTCTTTCTGTTTAAATACCCACTTGCTAATGATGATGTCCTCATTTAATGGTACATTTTCTACTTCTTCCCATGTTTTGTTTTCTTTTAATGTCTTCATTTCTGTCATAATGGCTTCTTCCCACTTGGCTTTATCTGGTCTGTTCATTGCTTCTTCGTAGGTCAAAGGTTCTTCTTCTTCATTTGTAGTGAATAAACAATTCGCCATACAGTTCAAATCATAATCTTCCATCCATTTAGGTGGTTTAATTTGTCTTTTCTGTCTTTGATCTGTCTCGTCTTGTTCTATATCAGAAGGTATTACTTCTTCCATCATTGATTCTTCATGAAACGAGTTTAGTGATCCTTCTTCACTTAGACTTTCATAGTTTTCATCAGCAATTTCTTCTTCATACCCTTGTCTTTCCTGTTCTTCTGTATTTTCCTCTTCATTTAATTCTTCTGTTCTGTTTACAGGTTCTTCAAAGCTGATAGGTATGTCGCGGTCATCATCGAAGAAAAGATGCTGTGTGTCTGATCCGGTAAGTGTTTCATAGTCATTTCTAATTATTTTCTCTTTTTCTTTTCCTTCTTTTATAATAACTATGTCTCTTTTAATTTCCACATTTTCTTTTTCAGGTATATAGATCCTGTATCCCTTCGTGTTTTCGCCATATCCGACGAGATATCCAAGATTAGCTTTACTATCAAATTTTTGTCTTCGCTGGTCAGGGATATGAACAGACACTTTCACACCAAATGTTTGCATATTTTTTATATTATATTGTTTACCAAACCACAATTCATATGGTGTTTTATTTTCTATGCGACTTGGTCCACTTCTATTGATAGTAAAAACAGCAGTATTCACCGCTTCGGCCCACAGTTTCTTGCTGAGTTTACTTTCTATGAGCATGGTTCGGGCTGATTCCACAACAGTACGAATTTCTCTTTCAATGCATCCATTTTGTTCAGGCGTATAAGCCACACTTTTCTGGTGCTGTATTCCATATGAATCTAATAAATTTTTCATTTCCTGACCAATGAACTCTTTTGCATTGTCGCTTCTAATAATTTTTATTTTATGACCAGGATTCACTTGTGTTTCTCTAATAAACTTGCTTAGACAGTCAACAGACTGTGATTTATTTCTCAAAAAGAACACTTTCTTATACTTTGTGTAATCATCTTTTAACAGTAAGAAGAATTTGGCTCCGCCTAAAGAAACTTCTTCCACTGGTCCTCCAATGTCCATGTGTACAATTTCTCCAGGTTCTGTTGCTCTGTTCTCACTGGAAGGGAAGGGGTCTCTGTGTTGTTTCCCTTTAAGACATGATACACAAGTCTCTTCTTCTCCACTTTCAAATGGAATATTTTGTATTTTCAAGACATTCTTCACCTGTTTTATGTTCTGGTGACCTAGTCTTGCATGCCATTCTTTCAATTTTGAACTGCTTTTGCCAACAAGGGCGGCTTCTTCATTTTTAAATATCATTATAAACATTTTACCAACTCTTTGTGCTATGGCATGTACACTGTTGTTTTTGATAAACTTACATTCATTTGCGAGTGATGATAACTTATAACCTTTATCTAGGGCTACACCCATCGAAAAAAGGTTCACTTTCAGATCTGGCACGTACAATACACTGTGAATGGTTGTAGGTATCCACTGTCCTCCGTCATAGGCTTTTAAGCGAATGTCACCATACCCTACACCTTTTATAACTGTACCGTTACCTATTACAACGTCTTTTGGCACTAATAAACTTTTGTAATTTACAAAACTGTCTTTTAAAGAGCACATATGTTCAGATGCACCACTATCAAGATACCAGTCATTTGAAGATTTGGAGGTTAGAGCACTAATTGACACTGACGTGAATGCGTTTTGTTTTGCACTGTCTGGTTTCCACTTACTCGTATGTTCACTTTTAATGTTCTTGTTAAACCAACATTGCTCCGAAGAATGTCCATACTTTTTGCACTGTTTACAAAATAGTCTAGCTTTGTTTATTTTACAGTCCTGTTTATAATGTCCTGCTTTACCGCAGTTGAAACACTTTCTTGATGAAGACATATTGTACCTTTTACTAATTAGAGCTGTCTCGTCATCACTTGTTGATACTGTGCTTGACTTGTTGTGCATTTTATTTCTTTGCTCCTCTATTATTAAGCGAGCTGTCAGTTCTGACATGGTGCGCTTTTCAGACGGCACGGAGTCCCACGCTGAGATGAAGTGCCTATATTTTTCATTTACCGAGCTAATAATCTTTGTGATGACCATATTTTCGGGAATTTCACCTCCAGCCTGTTTGATTTTTGATACTATTAGTTCAATGTTAGCAAGGAATGTAGCCATATCTTCATTCTTATGTTGCATTTCAAAAAATCTTTGTTGCAGTATGTGGAGAGACACGTCTGACTTTTGCTCGTACACAATACACAGTTTGTCCCATATAGCCTTCGCAGTTTCGCAGTTTTGAACTTGTAATATTGCTGCTGGCGAGAGACGGGTCACTATCAATCCCTGCGCCTTGGCATCCAGCTTATCCCATTCTTTTCTGTTCTGGGTATCTTCTTGTTTAGGACATGGGCGCGAACCATCAACAATGTCGAAAGCGCCTATTGCTTTTAGGAGAACCTTTAGCTGAAAGCGCCAGCTACTCCAGTTCTCAGCTCCTTCCAGCTTGTTCGTATTGGAATTTCCCAACAAAGAGGTACCGTTGTCCTCCATTTTGTTTCGCACGTGCGGCTTTTACTGCTTCACCGCAGATTTCACTGTTTTACCACAGATTTCCCTCAATCCTCTTTTCCAATCGGTAAGGGCTGGGCCCATAACCTTTTGGATTAAAAATGAGACAAGAGGATTGAGGTTAATTAAGTTTATTTATTATTGCAGAAACGTATGTATGATCGCCTTTACCGGCTTTACAACAAGGAAGGAAGTGAGCAGTGTTGCTAGCATTCAAAGAAAATATACATGTTGCCATATACATATTTCAACACCCTTCAAACCTAACCTATCCAAGTCGGTGTGCCCAGGATTTCCGTGCTCGCTACGCTCGCACCCGCCCTGAATTACGGTGCCCTAATTTAAATTGTACTTTAATATAATAATTATGTTTTTTTTTTCAATAAAAATAATCTGGCATTTTATATCAAATGATCATTATATCTTATGATTATTAGTTGAAATAAAGGTTATGTAACATGAATGTTATATGAAATGAGTGTTATACTAAATGTTTTTATAAAAACTGAACTTTATACCAAATGAACTTTATATGGATTAAAATTATAGCTTATAAACGTTATCCCAAATGAGTGTTATATGAAAATAACGTTATGTCTTTTGAAATTATATTATCTGTTTTTATACGAAATGAACCGCACCCTATTATAAGAAGCGACTTTTTTTAAATAGTTAGGTACCCAAGGGAAGAAATGTGGTTTGAAAGTTAGTATAGGGAAAAAAAAATTAGTTGCAGGTATTGATTTGAAAATTTGTACGATTACTCCTTGAATAAAATAAATGAACACCTATTTTAGGATTTTTTTCAAAAATAACACCCAAGGGTGGTCACTTTTTTTAGTGAAAAATTTTTCTTACATTTTTGGGTTTGAAACTTTTCAGGATTACTCCTAAAAATAAATAAATTGACACGTGTTTCGCTATTTTTTGTTATCACCCCCAAATGGTGAAAAAAGGGACGAAATGGCTCATCAACGACCAGCCCAAACCTATAAACCTAGAAAGTTGAAAATTGACAAAAAATATTTTTGATTTATTTTTCGATTAATTTCTTTAATGTATTTTTAAATTGATTTTTTTGTTAATTTTTTAAATAAATTTTTGATTTATTTTTTTAATTTAATACATGAATTATTTATTTATTATTATTAATTTATTTTTGTTTGTTTTTTTATTTATTCTTCGATTTTGCTTATTTCTTGTTCTTTTAATCAAATTTTTGATTAATTTTTTACTAAATATAATTTCTGATAATTTTTTTTTATTATTATTTTTTTTTTTTTGATTTATTTTTTACAAATACAAATACAAATACAAATACAAATACAAATATTCTTTATTGCACATAAAAATTTTTTACATAAAAACAACACGAACATAAATTTGCGGCAAATGGCAGCCTTATCGCTTTAAGCGATTTCTTCCAGGCAACCTTTCGCAAGATATTGATTTTGGAAGCAATCCGTCCAAAAAAACAAAACAGTTCGAAATGGCGGCCATATTTTCCAACTTTGACCTCTGATTCGTCATCAGACACCTTTGGGGACCCTAGATATCGATTTTGAAAGCAATCCGTTCAGAAACAAAAAAGTTCAAAATGGCGGCCAATTTTTCCAATTTTGACCTTAGATTCGTCATTGGACACCACTAGATATCAATTTTCTAAGGACCCTAGATATTGATTTTAAGAGCAATCCGTTCAGAAACAGAAGTTCGAAATGGCGGCCATTTTGTCCAATTTTGACCTCAGATTCTCATCAGACACCATCGGGGACCCTAGATATCAATTTTGAAACCAATCCGTTCAGAAACAAAAAAGTTGAAAATAGTCGCAATTTTTTCTAATTTCGTCCTTAGATTCGCAGAGACCACTGGAGACCCTAGATATCAATTTTGAAAGCAATCCGTTCAGAAATAAAAAAGTTCAAAATGGCGGCACTTTTTTTTCCAATTATGACCTCTGATTCGTCATCGGACACCACTGGGGATCCTAGATATCAATTTTCTAAGAGCCCTGAGTTTCGTTACTACGAAAATCTATGTTAAATTCCGACTTATTTAAAACTCAGAATATAGATTTGATTAGATGCAGCAAGTGTTCATGTACGGTCTCCTGCATAGAAAACGGACCCCCTATCGTAAGCGGCGAGTAGTCACCGCTTATGACAGGGGGGTCCGATTTCTTTGCAGGAGACTTCGCGTGGAAAACGAATATTTTATTTCTCCTTTGTTTTCTTAATTTTAACCCCTATTGCTACCCTTGGGGGTTATTCGTCGAAAAAATCCTGAAACACGTATTCGTTTATTTACTGTCAAATATAATCCTGCGAAGTTTCAAGTCAAAACGACCATAATTTTTTTTCTCCATACAAACTTTCAACCCCTAATTTGACCCGTAGGAAAAGTTCCGAAACACGTGTTCATTTATTTAATGTCAAATATTCATCATCTCAGCCAAAAGACGTCCACTGCTGGACAAAGACCAAGTATCTCCACAATAATCGGTCCTGCGCTGCCCGCATCCAGCGGCTTCCCGCGACCATCACCAGATCGTCGGTCCACCTCGTGGGGGGCCTGCCCCTCCATACAATTTTTCAATCCCCATGTTGAGGACAGCACTATGGCCTTAAACAAAATTGTATTTTAATTTTATCAATATAACATGTTTTGAATAACAATACTTTATATTAGGCTGAATGCATGTACCAAAGTTGCCTACCTCTAAGGGCCTGGCCACAGCTTCGCGCGTCGGCGGCGACCAGCGGAATGTTGTCAGTAACCCATAGTCAAAATTAACATGAGAGAACTAAAAAAAATTTTCATTTCTAAAACCCGCTAGAAAAATGTACGACCGAAATCAATAAATTGTTTTAGAGGCGTGAAATTACCCAACTTTTACAAAAAACGTTCAATTTTCATGCAAAAAGTAAGCACAAATAAGATTAAAAATACGTAAAAGTAACGTTTTAAGTCATGTAACGCAAAGTGCTCCAAATTATCGTAAAATGTTACAATACTAACGTGCCGCCGCCGCCGACGCGCGAAGCTGTGGCCAGGGGGTAAGTAATGTTACATTTGTTAATGTAGGTAATCTGAAAATATTTGTAAAAATTACCGTTAGGAAAATAATGTTGTTGTTGTTCGATATTGACTGAAACGTTAGCTCTGCTACTAAAATTTTGTAATTAATTTGACGAAAATACAAGTTTGAAGTTGAAATCTGTTTCATATTATTAAAGTGCCCAAAGTGAAAAGACTATATAGTACGCTAAACCCTGCCCTAAAATAAATTCTTCACCCCATTTTAACAATTAGGGGTTATTTGTGGGAAATATACTAAACATTCGTTTATTTACTGTCTGACCTAACCCTGTGAAGTTAAAAGTCAAAACGTCCAACATTTTTTTTTCCTTTTACAAACTTTTAACACCTTGCGGATTGTTTATCAGAAAAATCTCAGAAAACATGTTCGTTTATTTACTATCGAGTAGAACTCTGCGAAGTTTCAAGTTAAAACGTCCCACTTTTCTTTTCTCATACAAACTTTCAACACCTTTTTTAACCTTTAGTGTACTTTGTCGGAAAAATCCTGAAACACGGTGTTCGTTTTTTTATTGTCAAGTATAACCATGCAAAGTTTCAAGTCGTAACGTCCAACGAATTTTTTTTCGTCATACAAACTTTCGAAACCTTTTTTTTTTTTTTTTTTAGTTTAATTTATGGCCTGGTTTCAAGACCTTTATTTTCCCCATTAGGGGTTTTTTTTTTAAATCCCGAAACACGTGTTCGTTTATTTATCGTCATGTTATCATGTATAATCCTGCAAAGTTTCAAGTTAAAACGTCAAACTAATTTTTTTTCTTCATACAAACTTTCAACAACTATTTTCACCCCTTGGGTAACGATTATCGAAAAATCGCTTCGTATCCCTTGCTTACGTCACCAAGGAATGTTTTTGCTAATTTTCAGCTTTGTACGTTTAGCGATTTCATCCCTTTTTTCACCCCTTGGGGGTGATTTAACAAAAAAAATGGCGAAACATGTGTCGCTGATAGGTGAGTGAGTTAGTCAGGACTTTCATTTTTATATCTATAAAGAAGATGTTTGTAATAAAACTTTTACTGTATTATTCTGTGCCCCAGGAATGCAAAATAATGCTAGCAAATTATTGAATTAAATCTGGCCATTGATTTATGGGTATTTACCGAGTACATAGGCAATTGAAATAAACACTCTATGCATAATTAATTACATAACATAACAAAAGAGAGAAAATTAATTACAATAATTTCCCTTGGCCCTTTGTTAATTAATTAAGGAGCCTAATTAGTCCTTCAGTGACGCAAAAAACATTTCTTATTTTCATATCTAAAAATACTGGATGAAGACGTATAAGACGACGGCTGCATGGTTTATGCTTTTGCCTATTCTGAAATAATGTAAAGCCGGGTCCACAGCTCCGTGTTTTCGTGTTTTGAACACTCTAACATGTTAATTTTAACAAAATAGGGGCGTGGCTTAACAAATTTTGTTCAGCCTAAACATAACATTGTTTGCCGAGACGAATGGATAACATCCCCCGGGTTCGCCTGCGGGGAGGGGAAGCGTCGAATTTTTTTTTATTTGCTCGCTCTCGCGCTCATTGAATGAAGGAAGACGTCAGTGCAAAAGTCAAAGAGAATGTAAATAAAACTAGCGTTGCAAAAGTGTTGGTTTGTTTTGTGTGGAACCTTATAAATATTGATTAATGGAGTGGACTAAAGAGAGTATTTGGTTGTTAATACAACTTATAAGAGAAAGGCCGATAATTTGGGATGTAACTTTGGAAGAGCACAAAGATAGGTACAAAAAAGTAGATGCCCTGTTGGAAATTGCAAAAATTTTTGGAAAGTCAAAGGAAACTAAATTAACGATAGCAATAACAGCTTCCACGTCTTCTTCGTCGGAACTCATTTTTAAAATGAAATGAAATGAAACAAAACATTCACATTTAAGGGCGTGGTTTTGTTAGCCAAAACATTAACATTATGCGCAGTGGACGGGCGGTTTTGATAAACAAATTGCACAACATTGTTTTGTTAGAATGTTTTGTTAGAAAATTTGAGCTGTGGACCCGGCTTGATGAACTAAAAAAATTACTTATTAAACTTGGATAATGCAAGAAACTATTAAAGACTAGGCTGTATGGGCTTAGATCCCTTTGCCTTTCCTTCAAGGGAGAAAGAAACTAAAAAAAAAAATTTGTTGTCGTGTTTTCAGTTTTGTTTTGATCGATTCTTGGCGGGAAACTCAAGTAAAGCGGGCGTTTTTGATTTTTGCTCCAATTTTATTTGCAGTTTTCTTAGTTAAATATATCTTTTCCCTGTGTAATTTAGTGTAAATTAACTGGTGATAGTGTGCTATGGACGGCAACGAGGGGGTTGAGGGCGGTCCTGCCCTTAATCCGGACGCTAAACGTAAGAGACATGAGGACTCTTCTAGCGGCGGGGGTGGTGAGCAGGCTTCCTACTTACCCTTCTATAAACCAAATTATAAAAGACTATACCCTGATAATGCTTTAAATCTTGAATATAAAGTATTTGTTCAAGGCGAAGGTACTGAAAGGATTGGTAATAAAAGTCCAATATACTTAAACCATATATTTACAACTTCTCCAGACGTTAAAGGCGTGACAGCGATTCACAGATTGAACGCTAATAAGATTGTACTGATTTTTAAACAATATAACACTGCTAACAATTTTATAAACAACACAGAATTTCTTCAGAAACATAACTTGAGAGCCTTCATCCCAGCAACGCAGATTGAGAGGACAGGCATTATCCGTTTTGTGCCTGCACATATTTCCAATAAAGAGCTGTATACAAAATTATCCTCAAACTATGAAATTGTCGCCATCAGAAGATTTACAAAGAAAGTTAACAATGAAAAAGTGCCATTACAAACAGTCAGTTTAACCTTTCTTTCTAATGTCTTGCCTGATACTGTCCAATATGATCTCTTTTCATACAGAGTGTTTGAATATATCCCACCATTGCAGCAGTGCTATCGCTGCTTAAAATTCAACCACTCTGCAAAAGCATGTAATGGGAAGCAGAGATGCAGCTGCTGCGGCGGCGACCATTCATTCCGTAATTGTGATAAACCTGATCAATTATGCTGCGCAAATTGCAGCGGCCCTCATTTAGCAATCTCTAAATTATGTCCAATTAAGATGAGAAAAATTGAAGAAAAAAAGAATAAGATATCTTACTCGAGTGTTGTTAGTACCAAAAAGATTACTCATGATGAATTCCCTCCTTTACCAAAGAAACCAGTAAAACCTGCATACAACTTTGCCCCATTTGTAAATACTCCTGTAAATACATCTGTAAATAATCCTGTAAATACTTCTGTAAATAATGTTAATAGTTCTCCTGCCTTACAAAATGTAAATAAAGATACTCCTACCAAAATGGAAGATCTAAAAGCCATATTGCTATCTAGCAATGATTTAACAATGGCAATTGTCCGCTGTCTTGTATCACTAGCCAATAGTAATGAGGGTTCTAATATTACCACTAAATCAATTAAGGAAATGCTTTTTAAATCTCTTAGTTAATGGATAGTACACCAATCACACAATCACATTTACGCATTGCACATTATAACATACAAAGTGCTCATAATAAAAAGCCCCTTCTAATAAAGTTTTTACAAGAACAAAGTATTGATATCTGTCTTCTCAATGAAACTTGGTTTAAGAATTCTGATCGCAGTTTTAGTATACCTGGTTTTAACATTTATTATAGAAACGCCAGTAACCAACACGGCGGCGTTGCTATATTAATAAAACCGTATCTTAAATATAATCTTTTGCAAACCACTTTTTATGAGGATATTCAAACAATTGCAATATCTCTTTCTACGGTGCGCGGAAATCTAACGATTCTTGGTTCTTATTGCCCACCTTCCAGTGGAAATATGAGAATAAATAAGTTACGCAATATTTTAAGAAATCTTCCTAAGCCAATCCTAGTAACTGGAGATTTTAATGCTCACCATATTGCTTTTGGATGCTTATCAACTAAAGGTCGAGGCCAACAGCTATATGATTTAATTGACGAGTTAGATTTATGTATTCTTAATGATGGCTCTGTAACAACAATACATTACCCTAATACTGTACCCTCAGCTATTGATGTTAGCTTTGCAAGTGCATGCATAACTCCCTTGTGTAACTGGTCAGTTCACGACGATAATATGGGTAGTTACCATTATCCTACTATAGTTGAAGTCACATTGAGTATAGACAGATATCAATATAATCCTCCACATGAAAAGTTTTTATACAACAAGACAGATTGGAACCGATATTATAATATTTCAGAAAACTATTTCGATAATGTGATTGTGGATGAGTCTGACCCATTACAAGCATATAATCTTTTTTGTGATAGACTTAATTCACTAAAACTGGAGTGTGTTCCTAGGTTTGTGAGACATAGTACTTTTAGATCAAAACCACCAGCTCCGTGGTGGAATGAAAGATGTGAGAAGGCTGTAGTTGCTTCATATGAAGCATTGAAATTTTACAGGAATAATCCTTCTATATCAAACTATATTAATTATAAAAAGATGGATGCAATTAAAAAGAAGACTATTTCTGAGGAGAAAAAAGACGGCTGGAGAAATCTTTGTAATAGTTTTAATAGAACAACTCCAATCAGTAAAATATGGAATTCCATCAAGTTGTTCAAGAGGATTAAAGCCAACAATAAAACTTATTGTGACACATTTGTAAGCTCCTTTTTAGATAAGCTTTCAGCTAATGGTAGAGATATTGAAGGATTAAATGCTAGATTCAGTCTAAATAATTCAAACAGTAATTCTAAATTCCTATTAGATCCATTTACCTTTGAAGAATTCAAATTAAGTTTAGACTCACGTAGGAATACTACTCCAGGTTTGGATGGATTTCCATATCTTTTAATAAAACATTTACATCCATCTGTCCAAAAACTATTTTTAGATATACTTAATGCTCTTTGGCTTCAACAAATCATTCCTGAATCTTGGAAAACTCAGTGTGTTATCCCTGTTCTTAAAGCTGACAAACCTCCAGATGATGCCAACTCTTACCGACCTATATCTTTATCCTCGTGTTTAGGTAAAATCTTTGAGAATATGATCAAGATTCGTCTTGACTGGTTTGTGGAGTCTAACAGCATTATTCCGAACATTCAATTTGGGTTTCGTAGAGGTCGTAGTTGTGCAGACAGTTTCGTTTCCCTGGTATCAGACCTGAAACATTGGAAAAGACACAAATCAATTGTTTGTACTTTTTTAGATGTTCAAGGGGCCTTTGATAATGTTCAACCTGGTATATTGGTAAAAATTTTATCGCGCTTAGGTATTCCTGGCTTGTTGTGCAAATGGATATATAACTTTTTAACAAACAGGAACTTATATGTCAAACATAATAACATCTTACATGGTCCTAAGTCAGCTTCCAAAGGTACGATGCAGGGGGCGACTCTGTCTCCTTTATTATATAACTTGTACACAAGTGAAATTTGTAAATATGTAAATACTAATAATGTTAATATCCTGCAATTTGCAGATGACTTGGTTTTGTACAGTGGAGATTATAATGTAGATACTGCTGTAAATAATGTAAATACTGCCCTCAAACAGCTTCATAACTACTATTCAGATGAGCTTGATCTGAAAATTAATCCTAACAAAAGCAGTGTATTGATTCTTAGCAAAGATATTCCTTCTGTACATGTTAATTATAATAATATGAATATTCCAGTTGTGATGAGTCATAAATTTTTGGGAATAGTTTTGGACACAAAACTGACATTTGAAAAACACATTCAGTACATCACAAAGAATGCTTTAAAAGGTATCAACATTCTAGCAGGAGTGTCTTGGGGTGCAGACCCTAAAACACTTTCTATGTTATACAAATCAATTGTGAGAAGCCACTTTGACTACAGTTGTCTGGCTTATATGAATAGTACTTATGTATGTAAATTGAATGTTCTTCAGAATAGAGCTCTGCATATTATTTTGGGTGCAATGTGTTCAACTCCCATCAGGGCTATGGAAGTTGAAGCTAAAATTGAACCACTGTGTCTTAGGAGACTGCTCATTGCTGAGAGATTCTGTGCTAAACTAAATGCATCTAATAATCAACTTGTTATTAAAAAAATTCTACCTGATTCTGTCCAATTTGAAGCTCCACTGACATCTGGTCCAAAACTCCTAAGAGGAGAATTTCCTGAACTGCATCACATTTTCCTGGAAATACAAAAGAAATATTCTTCAATATTCAAACATTCCTTATGGCCCTGCTACATAGCTTCATACAGTAATCATACATTCGCAGTACAGATTATTGAAACTAAAGTTTACTCTAACATAGATTATCAATTTTTTTTTGAACAGAATAAAAAGTATTACCGATTTTATACAGATGGAAGTAAGAATGATGTTCATGTAAGAAGTGCAGTATACGACCCACAAATAAAATTTGCGCAGAGCTTTACTCTAAGCTCAACATGCTCCATTTTTACTGCTGAAGCATATGCTGTCCTGGAAGCAATGAAAAGAATAAATAACATACATTTTAGAAAATATTTTTTGATTGTAACTGATTCCTTGAGCTTAGTACAATGCCTTGTAAATAATAAAATACATTTTAAAAATAATTATTTAGTATACAATATCAAGCAGTATTTAATTAGATATGCAAGTAATGGTATTGAGGTTGCTTTTATGTGGGTGCCTTCACATAAAGGAATCACAGGCAATGAGGTTGCTGATAGAACAGCTTTTGAGGGTAAAAATGCTTTAGATGTAAGGTTGGCTATGCAAATTCCTTTCACTGACTGTTATCAATTCATAAGAGAAGATATTTTGCACTATTGGCGTGATTTCTGGAAGACTGATCAAGAAACTAAGGGAAAATGGTATGGAGAAATACAGCTGGATATACCAAACAAGCCGTGGTACAATGACTTACCTAATGCTAGCCAGCGGTGTGAAGTTAGCCGAATAAGTTAGCTGAATTTGATAACCCGACCAAATTGAGAAGGTCGGCGATTCCAATTTCTAAAACATGCTCCAATCTGATCGGAAATGATTAAATATGGTGTAACAGGTCACAAAACGATCATTAAACATAAATAACGCCATGGAAATGTACAATTACTCGAGAAATATTCATACAAACATTGACGTAATTTCGGTACCAATTCAACCGACTAAATATAAGTTTTAAACGGAAATATCACATCAAATTGTATGTCTAAATAATACTAAGGATATAGCCTTTCGATTAAAATATCGTATAATAATAAATATAGCCTGTATACGAATAATAAAATAAATTAATCCAACAAGTTTGGAACAGCAATATTCCAGCGGTGTGAAGTTAGCCGAATAAGTTAGCTGAATTTGATAACCCGACCAAATTGAGAAGGTCGGCGATTCCAATTTTTAAAACATGCTCCAAACTGATCGGAAATGATTAAATATGGTGTAACAGGTCACAAAACGATCATTAAACATAAATAACGCCATGGAAATGTACAATTACTCGAGAAATATTCATACAAACGTTGACGTAATTTCGGTACCAATTCAACCGACTAAATATAAGTTTTAAACGGAAATATCACATCAAATTGTATGTCTAAATAATCCTAAGGATATAGCCTTTCGATTAAAATATCGTATAATAAGAAATATAGCCTGTATACGAATAATAAAATAAATTAATCCAACAAGTTTGGAACAGCAATATTCCGGCTTTTCTTTCTGCTCACATCCTGTTCCTAAGGTACAACTTCCAATGAATTGTATATGGAAACCTAGATAATTGTATTTTCTATCAGACCATATACGACTTGCCCATAAATAAGTATATTTTACATACGTAAACATGATTATTCTCCATAAATTCGTCTCAGCTGAATACATCTGTAGCACCTAAACCAAGATGGGTGCACGAATAAAACCTATGTTAAAAGATAGTTATAGGCCATACCTCTCAATGATAAAAATATAAAAAAATATTATGTCGAAAGAACGCGAGAATTTTTTTTTTCGTTTTTCCCTATATCAGGTTTTCTCTTTGCCTGTAACTCCTGACCCAGGAGGGGTGCACGGATAAGACCTATGTCAGAAAAAAAGTATTGGAGAGACCTATCGATGATAAAAAAATAAAAGAAATTTATGTCGAAATAACGCGGAAAACGATTTTTTAATTTTTCACTATATCAAGTTTTGACTTTGCCTGTAACACCTGACCCAAGAAGGGTGCACGGATAAGACCTATGTCAGGGGATAGATATTGGCGAGACCTATCGATGATAAAAAAATAAAAGAAATTTATGTCGAAATAACGCAGAAAACGATTTTTTAATTTTTCACTATATCAAGTTTTCTCTTTGCCTGTAACTCCTGACCCAGGAGAGGTGCACGAATGAAACCTACGTCAGAAGAAAGATATAGACGAGACCTATCGATGATCAAAAAAGAAAAGAAATTTATGTCGAAATAACGCGGAAAACGATTTTTTTTCCAAAAATTCAGCTCAGCTGAATGCTTCTGTGGCACCTTACCCAAGAAGGGTGCACGGATAAGACCTATGTCAGGGGATAGATATTGACGAGACCTATCGATGACAAAAAACTAAAAGAAATTTATGTCGAAATAACGCGGAAAACGATTTTTTAATTTTTCACTATATCAAGTTTTGACTTTGCCTGTAACACCTGAACCAAGAAGGGTGCACGGATAAGACCTATGTCAGGGGATAGATATTGGCGAGACCTATAGATGATAAAAAAAGAAAAGAAATTTATGTCGAAATAACGCGGAAAACGATTTTTTAATTTTTCACTATATCAAGTTTTGACTTTGCCTGTAACACCTGAACCAAGAAGGGTGCACGGATAAGACCTATGTCAGGAGATAGATATTGGTGAGACCTATCGATGATAAAAAAAGAAAAGAAATTTATGTCGAAATAACGCGGAAAACGATTTTTTAATTTTTCACTATATCAAGTTTTGACTTTGCCTGTAACACCTGAACCAAGAAGGGTGCACGGATAAGACCTATGTCAGGAGATAGATATTGGCGAGACCTATCGATGATAAAAAAAGAAAAGAAATTTATGTCGAAATAACGCGGAAAACGATTTTTTAATTTTTCACTATATCAAGTTTTGACTTTGCCTGTAACACCTGAACCAAGAAGGGTGCACGGATGAGACCTATGTCAGGAGATAGATATTGGCGAGACCTATCGATGATAAAAAAAGAAAAGAAATTTATGTCGAAATAACGCGGAAAACGATTTTTTAATTTTTCACTATATCAAGTTTTGACTTTGCCTGTAACACCTGAACCAAGAAGGGTGCACGGATAAGACCTATGTCAGGAGATAGATATTGGCGAGACCTATCGATGATAAAAAACTAAAAGAAATTTATGTCGAAATAACGCGGAAAACGATTTTTTAATTTTTCACTATATCGAGTTTTGACTTTGCCTGTAACACCTGAACCAAGAAGGGTGCACGGATAAGACCTATGTCAGGAGATAGATATTGGTGAGACCTATCGATGATAAAAAAAGAAAAGAAATTTATGTCGAAATAACGCGGAAAACGATTTTTTAATTTTTCACTATATCAAGTTTTGACTTTGCCTGTAACACCTGAACCAAGAAGGGTGCACGGATAAGACCTATGTCAGGAGATAGATATTGGCGAGACCTATCGATGATAAAAAAAGAAAAGAAATTTATGTCGAAATAACGCGGAAAACGATTTTTTAATTTTTCACTATATCAAGTTTTGATTTTGCCTGTAACACCTGAACCAAGAAGGGTGCACGGATAAGACCTATGTCAGAGGATAGATATTGGCAAGACCTATCGATGATAAAAAAATAAAAGAAATTTATGTCGAAATAACGCGGAAAACGATTTTTTAATTTTTCACTATATCAAGTTTTGACTTTGCCTGTAACACCTGAACCAAGAAGGGTGCACGGATAAGACCTATGTCAGGAGATAGATATTGGCGAGACCTATCGATGATAAAAAAAGAAAAGAAATTTATGTCGAAATAACGCGGAAAACGATTTTTTTTCCAAAAATTCAGCTCAGCTGAATGCATCTGTGGCACCTGACCCAAGAAGGGTGCACGGATAAGACCTATGTCAGGGGATATATATTTTTTTTTTTTTTTTCTTCATTATGGCACTAGATTTCTTCTTTGTGCCAGTGTCAGGTTATTAATTTTATTTTTATTTAGGTAAAGGTAGGGAAACTTTATCAATACGAAAAACAAGAATAAATGGGTAATCTACAGAAGGAAAAGTGTGTTTATTTACATTTCAATATAATACAGTACTATTATACAAAATATAATACAATACAATAAAAATAATTACAAAATAATAATAATAATTAAATTTTTATATTATTAGACATTATAAAAGAGGATAATATATGACTATACATTAAGGGATACATTATAAGGCAAGATACACGGGTAGGAAAAGGAACATGATGAGACTGGAGGGATAGAAAAAAGTCAGAACGATTATATCGAGAGCAAGAAAAGAAAATGTGATCTAGATCTCCAACATCATCTCCACATTCACACATTTCATTTTGAATAATACGAAGTCTCGCAAGATGGGCCGGAGTGCAGACATGTCCTAATCGCATACGTGTGATAATAGAGGTGACAGTTTTATTACATTTAATTTTAGAAAACCACGGTTTTGCAGGGATTGTTGGTTGAATACTATAGAAAAGTCTCCCTTTTGATTGACCGCTTACTGACCACATTTCACGCCAGGACTTATGAAGATACACTTTGGGCAGAGTAACCAAATCATGACAATAAATTTTGTAGGGAAACATATCTCCATGTTGAACTGCATCTTTAGCTAGTTGATCGGCTTTTTCATTTCCCTTTATGCCGCAATGGCTAGGAACCCAGGTAAATATCACAGAATAACCTTTTGAAGAGCATTCAAGAAGTTTGTTCCGAATTTCAAATATTACAGGATATGATGGTTTCATTTTGAATGGAAATTTGTCTAAAGTTTGTAAGGCACTCTTAGAATCCGAAAATATAACTGCTTTTTTGAGTTTAAATAGTAAAATTAATTCTACAGCTTTTAAGAGCGCAAAACATTCTCCAGTAAATACAGAGGTTTCGGGGGGAAGTTTAATTTTTTGGATTAATCTTTTTTGAGAGTAAAATATACCAACACCGACACAAGTATCATTAGAAATTTTAGATGAATCAGTATAAATGTGGTTCCATTCCTGCCAATTTTCTTGTTCAATTCTAGATAAAAATATGATGTTAGCTCCCACGTCATGCTTACAGATACTAAGATCGTAACGTATTTCAGGAGAATTTACCAGTGATTCATAGTTAGATTCAAATAAAGGCAACGATAATGAGCGGTGAAGGCGGGAACGTATAGTTAAAAATTTTCGATAACTCTTAATGATACATGGTACAGATTTGTGGCGCCAATAAGAAGAATAATTAATTTGTTGATGTAAGTTAAGAACTTTTTGATGAAGAGGATGATTGTAAAACTGTAGTGATTTAAATAAGTAACGATCACTTAAGAATTGTCGCCGTAATTGAAGAGGAGGCTCACAGCACTCCACTTGCAATGCGTTTAAAGGACTAGATTTCATTGCGCCAGAGATCATCCTTAAAGCTTTAGATTGTATAGAATCTAACTTCTTAAATCCCATTTTACTACCACTACCACCGTCTAACAAAAAGGTACCGTAATCTAAAACCGACCTAATAAGGGCATTATAAAAAAGTTTCATAGAGAAAGGGTGAGCACCCCACCATACACCCGAGAGACATCTGATAATGTTTAAAAGGCGTTCGCATCGAGTAACTACATAATTAAAATGGGGAATTCCGGTGAGTTTATTATCAAGAACTACGCCCAAAAACTTCGCCTGAGTGGCGAATGGTAAGGATACGTTATTGTAAATTACATTAGTGGAAGGATTAATACGTCGTCGCCTAGAAAATACAACGACCGAGCTTTTGGATGTCGATAACTCCAAGCCATTACAGTCTAACCAGCATTTCAGTAGATTAAGGGAGGATGATAAGGTAACACAAGCATTATCCAAACATATATCCGTGACGTATAAAAGCAAATCATCAGCATATTGCAAAACATTGACAGATTTTTTAAGAGAAATATCTAAATCATGAGTGTAGATATTATATAAAAGCGGGCTTAAAACTGAACCTTGAGGTAAGCCTTTAAAAATAGTACGGTTAACTTGTGTGGAATCAACAGTTTTCAAAGTGATAAATCTCTGAGATAAGAGATTGAAGATAAAATGAACAATTAGTGGTGGAACATTCAAATGCGTCAATTTTTGTTTCAGGATTAAAATATTAACATTGTCGTAAGCAGCAGAAATATCTAGAAATGCGGCAGCTACTAGATTGTTGCGTGAGAAAGCAAGTTGAATATCTAAAGTGAGAATGCTGATATTGTCAATGGTTGATTTTGCTTTACGAAAACCGTATTGATTTTCAGAAAGCAATCTATTATGTTCCATATGCCACTCAAGACGATTCTTGACCAAGTGCTCAGCTATTTTAGCAAAAACAGGAGGCAAAGCAATTGGCCTAAAAGAGGATGCGTCCTCTGAAGGCTTATTAGGCTTCTTGATTGGTATAATTTCCTGACTTCTCCAAGCTTGAGGGATGTTACCGGATAGCATCATTGAATTTATTATCCTTAAGTAGTACAATAAAGCAGAATCACTGAGATGTGTTAAAAAAGAATAAGGAATCCCATCCTCACCAGGGGAAGAATCTTTAACGCTTGAAAGAACACCTTTTAGGTCATACAGTGTAAAAGGAGACTCTAAAACTGACTGACTATTTGGAAGTGAAATTTGAGGAGAGCAGAAAACTTCTTTTTCAGGAACTACGGGAGGAGCTAATTTATCAAGAAATACATTTATGAGAGTTGAAGGTATTGAACGAGAAGATGTTTCATTAAATGAGGATCTGAATCGTTTGATAGATCGCCACACGTCAGAAGGACATGTGGATGGAGACAAAGATGCACAAAAAGATTTCCAACCTTCTTGTTTCCTTTCTCTTAGAAAATGATGAGTAGATTTTTTAACATCGATAAGAAATTCATAATTTTCATTAGACATGTCCTGTGCATACCTTTTTTCAGCCATCTTCCTTCTTGAAACTGCCTCACTACATTCCTTATTCCACCAAGGGGGAAGAGGAATTTTACCAGAAGTTTCTTTTTTAATTGGAAACAGTTGATTAGCAGAATTAATCAAGCACTGAGCTAAGAGTGAAGATGAGTCTGACTCATTACTTATATTGTGATCCGAAAGCTCAGAGATTTTCTTATCTACAAGATTTTTAAAAGCGTCCCAGTCAACATTGTTTAAATTATACTTCAACCTAGGTTTACGAATTTGTGTGGGAGGACATTTAATTGGACAGGAAAGAATTAATGGAAAATGATCACTACCATAGGTAAAGGGATGGGGATACCAAGAGAAGGAAGAAGCTAAATCTGGAGTACATATTGATAAATCTACAGCACTTTTCCTTTCACCGGGTTTCGTGCGTCGAGTAGGGGCACCTGTATTTAAAAAGCACAAATTATTTGTATCTAGAATTTCTATTAACCTTTCCCCAGCAGTATCTAGAGCTTCACAACCCCAAACTGGATTATGGCAATTAAAATCTCCAAGTACCAAAAACGGACGCGGTAGATTCAAAAGTAAAGTATTAACCTCATTGAGGACATCAAGGGATGAGCGAGAAAGATAAATAGATACAATTGAAAGATTATCAAATTTTATCCCAATTATATTAATCACATCACTCAAAGAACTAGGGGTAAAATTCAAGTTAGAAAAAGAAAGCGAGTTTTTAATGAGTATAGCGACTCCGCCATACCCATCAAACCTATCTTCGCGAAGACATGTAAAGCCGGGAATTTTAAACAAAAATCCCGGCTTCAACCATGTCTCGGACAAAGATATTATAATAGGATTATATTTATTAATTAAATAGACTAAATCTGATTTCTTAGGGATGATGCTCCTGCAATTCCACTGAATTATTTTCGAATCCATTGGAAAAACTAGACACTTTCAAAAGTTCAATAATAGGGGCAACGTGGGACGGTTTCAAAAAGTTGGACTGTAATAAACTGGTAATAAGAGTAAGTATAGTATTTAATATTGAGTCATTATGTTCACTGTCTTTCGTTTTTAGCAAACCACATCCGGTTTTAGGAGGTGGCATCTCAAATTCTCTTAACAGGCTGTTGTGGGCGTCCCTGTCATAACCAGTTTGAGTTTTAGTAGGCAGACGAGGCTTGGCAAAAACTGTTTTTTTATAAGATTTACGCAAGGTGTTAGCAGTATCACGTGAAGTTGATGGAATGTTCAGATCGGAAGGGTTGGAAATTAAAACTTCTGCATATGACCTAGAGACAGGAGGGAAAAGTTTGCTTGCTTCCGCGTATGAAATGCAACTATGGGCCATTTTTGTTTTTATTTCTTTTTGTCGGATAAATTCGGGACATATTTTGCTTGTAGCAAAATGGAAACCACCACAAACAACACAAGAAGCTGAGTCCTCTTCAACATTACAAGATTCAGCCAGATGACCACCACCGCACTTGTAACATCTAGGTACCGCAGAACGACACAGTGTCTTAGTGTGTCCATATCTACAGCACCTAAAGCACTGTATTGTTGGGTAAGTGTAAATTTCTACAGGCAGAGAGTTGTAACAAATAAATATTCGCTTTGGTAATACTTGGCCGTCAAATGTTAAAACAACGGATTGTGAAGGTTTCCAAGAGCTCGTACCGTTAGCTTGAACTTTGTAATTCAGTCTTCTGACTTTCAGTATTTTTCCACAACCGATAGGTGTTGAAATATTGCTTAAAATATCAGCGTCGTTCCAATCGGCAGGTATACCACGAACTAAACCCATTCTTGTAATATTGAAAGTCGGAATGATTGCTTTGAAATTATTTGCAGTTAATAAACTATTACGCAAAAAGTCATTGGCATCAGTATAATTAGTGAAAGAAACCGCACATCGATTTCTCCCAATACGTTTTACGCTTCCGGGAACGATATTTTTGATATTATTTCTTTTCAAGAAATTACCGAACGTAATTGGGTGAAGTATGGTACCGTCAGAGGGAGAGTTTTCTATACGTTGTACATGGACAAGGTAAGGGGAAGCATCAGTTTGGTCGTACTCTTTCCGACCTATCTGGCGAGATTCAGGACTAGTATTTGTTTCAGTTGACTGAGAAGAATTTTGTAACGAGTCACCTTGAGACTGAGGTGTAACATGAGAATGTGATGAGTTGCTTTGCTGGTGAGACACATCTGGGGTAACTTTTTTTAATAAAATGCAGTTTTCCTCAATATTTGAATTACAGTGACAAAAGTTTTCTCCAAGTGTCTGACCAGCAGATACTTTTTTTTTACGTTTCGAGCATTGGCGGCAAACTCTCAAATAGCTCGTTCTTTTCCTCCCTACAGACCCTTCAGCTCTTGAAGAAACCGAACCATCGGTGTCCATTTTACTATCATCATTTGATACAACAGAAATAGATGAACCTACGGGGAGATTCAAGCCAAAAAGGCTCGCACCCCCCCGATTTTCATCGGGGGGTTTGCTCATACGAAAAAGCTTATACTGGAAATATGTTAAAAAACTTACCTAAAACTTGAGAAATATATACACAAATTAATATTTACACTGTAAATACTAGTTAATATATACAATACCACACTTTCCACAACTTTATCAACAAGAAAATAAAATTTTAAATTCCCAAAAGCAATGTTCAACTTCCCTCCACGAAGTTTCCCGCGCTTTTTTCGGGGATATATATTAGCGAGACCTATCGATGATAAAAAAAGAAAAGAAATTTATGTCGAAATAACGCAAAAATTGGTTTTTAAGTTTTTTACTATAGTAAGTTTTGACTTCTCACGATATCTTCGCTTTGAAAGCGAATTTTCTGTAACCTCTTTTACCAATTCATATGGTTTTAGGTTTTTCTTCCAAATTTTAATTGTTTTTCGAATGAGTTTACTTCTTTGAATAAATATTAGATAAATTCTTCAAAAAATGTGAAGTTAGCAGAATTTGTCTATAACACCCGAACCGATGCGAGAATCTTAATGAAACTAGCACTTAAGATAAATATTTTGATTACGTAGCTCACTATATAAGTATTTTGTGAAATATAGGTCTATTTATGTATTAAAAATCCTATTTTATCATTATTCTTCACACTGTTTGAAATGTTGCCAGCTCGTCGGAATTATCCGTAATCTGCAGTTTATTGTGAGTTTTGAGATATTACTTTATAACTAGTTTTTTTACTAGATGCTTGTTGCTTTGTATTTCATATAAAGAAAGCCTTTTAATCTATTCAATTTCTTTGTGAGTGAAAATTACGGATGGTTCTCTTTAACAAAACTCTATTTTTTACAAAATATTTGAAGAAGTTCACTGCACTAAATGAAAGATATTGGTCTGGCAACATTTCTTTTTTCCAGGTGGTAACTGGGTGGTAAAGTTCTGCCGCTCGTCAATAGATGACACCATGGTCCAAAAAAACAAGGTCTTGCAAATAGACCACGTGACTGACGTCATTTTGCACTGTTCATCCTTGTCTATTACACGCATTCGACAAGGATGAATAGGTAAAATTACGTAGAAATGGCGTAGGCTTGTGTCAGTCACGTGGTCTATTTGCAAGACCTTGTTTTCCTGGACCATGGATGACACTTTCTGCGTTAGTAATTTTATTGATTAATAGATGTCGCATGCAACAGTTATTTTTACTATTGCGAGAATGAAATTGTTTATCAACAAATTTTATTCAAGAATATATTTGTGTGAAGATAATTTCGATGGTATTGAACAAAATGTAATTTAGCGAATGTTTAAATATAACAAAACTGATGAATTTTACTTCATTATTGTAAATATTGTTTGAGGTTATATGTTTCAGTTTTGTCATGAAGTTCTGTGATTTCAGTTGTTTATTGTAGACATTAAGCACCTTTTTTGTTTCTTTCTAGTTACCAAATGTTATGATCTATTGTACTGAGTATCATATTATGGGAAAAGCTTTGGGAAAAGTATCACAAGTGTGCTTGAAACCAGAATGTACTCCAAGCAAATTAAATGTCAAGAACACAGATAAAACGGACATGCAGCAACGCAGAACGACCATACATGTTAAAAAACAAAGAATATGGAGATAATAGCAGAGTGTCTATGAGAGTACAAATACTAGAGTAATGGGAAAAACCAGAAGGAAGTTGTTTACAAAGTCCACATCTCCAAGATATTCCCCATACAAGCTCAGGTATGTTTTAATAATAATCATCACTAAATATTTATAACAAAGATTTCACAGTTATGACTATGAAGCTAATTAGGTACTCTCATTTATTTTGCAGATTTTCAAACAGTCAAAAGAATTAACCAGATCCTTTATGTGAACAGAAAGTAGATAAATCAGTTCAAGTATTTCTAACACACAAGTTCAGGAGTAAAGCAAGTCAGACCAAAATGAAAACAGTAAGGCATTGTCATCCTTGAAACCATCAGTAACATCAAGTTCCACGTCCCCATTTAAAGCTAAATTTTGTTTGTTAACAGCTCATATATGTCCCCACCGAAGGGCTCATTTAGACAATTAAAATTATGTCCTGTCTCCAATCTATGCAAAATTACAAAAAATATATTGATCGAAGAACAGCACTCGGATAGTGATGTTTCCCTTTATATACCATGCTATGATATATCTAATAAGGTATTATTACTTATATCATAGCATGTGCCCTAGTTAAATTGCAAGACTCTTTAATAAAATAAAACTATAAAATTCCAAAAAAGGTTTTTTAATAAACACTCATTCACACTTTTAAAACAAATGTTTTTGATGGCATATACCTGTCTAGTCACCTGGTGTAACACCCACATCAGCCCAAAAACTTGTAAATAAAATCAGCCTTTAATATGACTTAACTTAACTAACATATGGTTATTATGCTTATAGAATATTTTCTAAATAAATTGTTAATATTATAATATCTGTTGTTATTTTCTTATGATAAAGTATACTGGATTTCAAACAATGTGTTTTTTGTTATAATATAAATAAAACAATTTTGATTACAAATGATAGTTTTCGTATTACTCTGTTTTCAATTTCAAAGCCTTTCAGATTACATCTTCCCTCTTCAATCGGTCCCTCACTGCTGAGGATCGTGACTCCGTTTAATTCCGTCAACCAGTTGTTTCCATCGGTCCCGTTCTGTTGCTTGGTGGAGTGCTTCCCTGACAGGTATTTTTAGTTCCTCTGCTAGTTGGTCCAACCATTGTTTGGGACTTCTACCTCTGGGTCTTTTCCCTTCGATTTTACCAGTCACCACTAGGCGTTCGAAGTTGCTGGCGTCTCTGCATGCAACATGACCAAAGTACCGCAGTATTCGTTGTAGACAGGTAGTAGATAGCCGAGGAGTGTTATCGATCTTTAATTGCTTCAGAATAGATATGTCGGTGCGGCGGGCGGTCCATGGAATTCGCAACATACGACGCCAGCACCACATCTCAAACGCGTCTATTCTCTGCCTATCTGCGGCCTTGAAAGTCTACGTCTCTGCACCGTATAGAGCAATCGAGAAAACGAGTTTTTAGTCCGGTGGGTTATGATCCGGTCTCTCAAAATTTTGCTCAGTTGGGTCATTGCAGATTACATCTTATCTTATAATAAAACATACAAAAAATAATTTAGCAGCAGAAGTCCAGTTGACCGAACTAAGTAGCACAACTTTTTAGTAGCACAGGTTCAGTTGGTTCGTTGTCAATGGTTGGTTCAGTTGACCGAACCAGGGCAACTCTTGAATAGTTCGGTTAGTACACTAGGTTTTTGCATGACAGTCTCTCTTTTGGTGTGCTGATAGCTTTATGTACTCGGTTGGAGTGTAGCTAAGGGGGCACTATGAATTTGGGACTTAGAAAAATTTCGGAAATTTTGCTGTTGGGGTGTAGCGAAGGGGGCACGGGACTTAGAAAAATTTCGAAAATTTTACTATGGAGCTAGGACTTAGAAAATTTTTGGATTTTTATTTTTATTTGGTCACCGACCCCGAAAAGGTCACCGACCCCCAAAAGGTCACCGACCCCGAAAAGGTCACCGACCCCAAAAAGGTCACCGACCCCAAAAAGGTCACCGACCCCGAAAAGGTCACCGACCCCGAAAATGTCACCGACCCCAAAAAGGTCACCGACCCCGAAAAGGTCATCGACCCCAAAAAGGTCACCGACCCCAAAAATGTCACCGACCCCGAAAAGGTCACCGACCCCGAAAAGGTCACCGACCCCAAAAAGGTCACCGACCCCGAAAAGGTCAAAGGTCACAAAGGTCACTGTCATTGATATTAGTAGTCAGGGCGTTAACCGAAGCGGGGGGACGGGGGGGCGCAGCCCCCCGAAAGGGGGGGCTCAGGGGGCGCAGCCCCCCGCTAATAAAAAAAACAATTACTACCCAGAATGAAATTGGTTGGTTAGGTTAGGTTAGACTGATGTCAATAACAGAGCGGAGGGAGCCGAGCGAGCGCAGCGAGCGTGCCGCGGCAGCGGCCGGCGACCGCCAGAGATTTTTTTTTTAATTATCTTCGCGGGCAATTTTAGTTTTTTTCCTTTTTTTTTCTAAGTCCCAAAAAGGTCAAATCGGGTCATTGACCTCCGAGGTCACCCTCACCCCCTCCCCCCCTCCCCCCCCCCCCCCAAAAAAAAACATTATTGTTAGTGCCCCCTTCCCTACACTCTGACCATGTACTCAATAGATCATCAAATAAACTCTGCTCATTATACAAATAAAACGGAACATTACAGAGCATTGAGGCTTCATCACAAAATCAAAACTTCAGTAGGTACATCATAACCTAACCTTCACTAAAAATGTAGGTACATAAGTAAGTATAGTCTTTGCAGAAGGGTGTAGATATGTAATATTAAATGTAGATTTGCAGCAAAGCGAAGGGGTTAAATTTGGTTAAATCCATGGGTAAATGAAGTAAATCACAACACAACTGTAATTTTTTTTTTTTTTTTAGTTTCTTTCTCCCTTGTGGGAAAGGCAAAGGGATCTAAGCCCATACAGCCTAGTCTATAGTAGTTTCTTGCATTATCCAAGTTTTATGTCTTCAGTCATTATTTAGCCTAGTCTTTACTTTAGTAGTTTCTTGCATTATCCAAGTTTAATGTCTTCATCTTCAGTTTCATTTCGTCGTCTTTAGTCATTTCTTGCATCCATGTTAAACGTCTTCAGTAGTTTCATTTCTTGTTACGGGATCATTGAAATGCAAGGGTGGTTCTTACATTCCAATGATGCTGAAGTTTAACGCGGAGTATCAAACCAGAAACAGCTAACCACTCATTATTTCTCACTTTCATTGAATAGTTCTTTAACGGCACATTATCGCACTAATTCCACCATATTAACACCACAATTACCATGAAAAACTAATTTTGAAAAGGACGAAACAATGAACCCGCCATTTCCTCTCGATTCCCGCGTAAAACACCTCACAATCACAACTGTAAACAAATAAACCGTCTTTTTTTTAAGTTTATTTATTCCTTATGAGAAAGGCAAAGGATTCAAAGTCCATACAGCCTAGTCTATAGATCTTCAGTTTAATTTCGTCGTCTTTAGTCATTTCTTGCATTGTATGTATCCATAATAATCCGTATTGGACGTCTTCAGTAGTCTTGTCTCGGAATCTTGTTACGGAACCATTCCAATGACATCGGAGATTAACGCGGGGTACCAACCAAACGCTAACCTCTCATTATTTCTCACTTTTATTGAATAGTTCTTCGTTAACGGCACTTTATCGCACTAATATTCACCATATTAACACAACAATTACCATGAAACAATGAACCCAATATTTCTTCTTGATTCCCGCGTAAAACTCCTTATACCGAACCAATTTTTTTTTAGTTCTTTTTATCCCTTATGGGAAAGGTAAAGGGTGTCAAGACCATACAGCCTAGTTTTAGTAGTTTTGCATATCCGTTCGAGTAGTCTTACAGTCATTATTTCAGTTTCATTTTGTCGTCTTTAGTCATTTCTTGCCTTTATTTTGAACGTCTTACTTCAGTAGTTTCATTTCTTTTCACAGGATCATTGAAATGTTAAATCCAAGGGAGGTGCTTACATTCCAATGATTTCGGAGTTTAACGCGGGTTATAATAAAACTAGAAACAGCCATCCACTCATATTTCTCACTTTCATTTGTCCTCGGTAGGAAAGGCTCACCGGGTCAAAAAATGTTTTTGTTGATATGCAAGAAATTACTTAAGACGACGGCTGTATGGCGTAATGTTTTTGCTTATTTCGAATAGAATAGGATTACGGAAAAATAAAAAACGTTTTTGTGGTTCCATTTTAGCGCATCATGCGTGAAAGAGAAAGCCGTTTATATGTATAGCGTTATCTCTTTCTAACATTTCACTTATGTCAACTAGTGATGTTCTCAATTTATATTGATAAACGTAAAATCGATGCTAGTGTTGTGAATAACAATCGATATATCGATTTATTAAAAAAGAAAAATGCCATGGCATGCAAATAATGGTAACCTTAGAAATACAAAAGTAAATACCGAGGAGTTTTACGCGGGAATCGAGAGGAAATGGCGGGTTCATTGTTTCGTCCTTTTTAAAAATAGTTTTTCATGGTAATTGTGGTGTTAATATGGTGGAATTAGTGCGATAATGTGCCGTTAAAGAAGAAATATTCAATGAAAGTGAGAAATAATGAGTGGTTAGCTGTTTCTGGTTTGATACCCCGCGTTAAACTTCAGTATCATTGGAATGTAAGAACCACCCTTGCATTTCAATGATCCCGTAACAAGAAATGAAACTACTGAAGACGTTTAACATGGATGGATGCAAGAAATGACTAAAGACGACGAAATGAAACTGAAGAAATAATGACTGAAGATGAAGACATTAAACTTGGATAATGCAAGAAACTACTAAAGACTAGGCTGTATGGGCTTAGATCCCTTTGCCTTTCCCATAAGGGAGAAAGAAACTAAAAAAAAAAAGTAAATACCGAGTGGTTATTTAAATGCTCTTCATTAGTGGTAAATAAGTACCTACCTACTTTACCAGTCTGGCGAAACTCAAAGGCAAGAAACGAACGTATGAAACGGTCAAACTTTTTAATGGCGGTATAATCCGTCTAAATCAAGTTAAGTGCTTAACCCTTAAAGTTAATATGACAATGTCGAGTCTTTAATTTAGCCGTATAGTATGTCCCGCCCCGCCATGCTATTTTGCAATCTGTCACTCTGTTGTCAAACATCTTTTGGAAAGAAATTGTTGCATTTTAATGTAAATAATATTGTTTAATTCATGTGTTAGAGCTCGGAAAAATAAAAAATACAGTGATTTATTAGCTAAAGTGTTTGGTATTTATAAAAGATGTCAAAAGTAACGTGTGAAATATGCGGTTTAAAAACAAGTCGTGTGGATGATGAAAAACGAACATTTATGGCTAAATTTCCACTAAATGAAGCTCGGTAAGTACATACTTATTATTTTGATCTGTTCTGAAGCCATGTGTAATGTAATATATTGGGATTTTAGTAAGATTTTAGTGGAAAATTACAAATTATTTTTTGTATGTGAACAAATAGTGAAGTGCTGTTTTTTATCGATAATCGATACTTTTTTTAATTTACATAGTTAACTTCAGGTCGCAGTTCCTGAAGTGGGGATTTTGGCTTTGGGGCTAAATAGTAAAAGTTTATTTATTTTTTCGTCTAAAAAGTCTTTCTCATAGTGGCCCAAAGGGTACACTCCACAGTCAGCCTTTAAACCCCTTAATTCCTTATCATTCACAAAAAATATATTCTTATATAGAGAAATGTGCATTCATTAATGTTATTCATTCGCTTTTTAGATGCAGACAATGGGTAAAAATTACTGGCAAAGAAGATTTGGCCTATGTCCCTATAGAAAAACTGCATCAATTAAAAAACATTTGTGGAAATCATTTTCGGCCTAAAGATTTTAAAAAGAAAAGAACACAACTACGAAAAAGTGCCGTTCCGTGTATTGGAATTCCTGCTAAACCGTTGAGTGATGAAGTTTTGCGTGATTTTCCGCTCCATATAGACAAACATGTTGCAGAGCCTCAGTGTTCCAATGGTTCGTTTCATTTTTCTGTTTATATTTTAATTTGTTGTGTTGTGATATGGCAAAACGAAACAGCATAACAAGATCTAATTGTGTTACCTGATACATTATCCTGTTTCTTTTTGTGTTACTAAATCTTCAACATCAATTCAATTGTATGTTGCAGATCCTTTAGCGCTGACCCTGGAAACTGAACCAGCTATAAAAAAGAAAAGATCTTGCAGCCCAAGTAAGTCATTAGACTAAATAGATAAATTGGTATATTGTACCGTTCTTGATAAATAATTCTGTTACAGAACCTTCAACATCGACTGAATCGGATGTTGTAGTTGCAGCCCCTTCAGCGCTGACGCTGGAAACTGAACCAGCTATTAAAAAGAAAAGATCTTGCAGCCAAAGTAAGTCTATTCTCAGCTATTTAATTAGACTAAATAGATAAATTGGTATATTGTACCGTTCATGATAAATAATTCTGTTACAGAACCTTCAACATCGACTGAATCGGATGTTGTAGTTGCAGACCCTTCTGCGCTGACCCTGGAAATTAAATCAGCTATAAAAAGGAAAAGATCTTGCAGCCCAAGATAGCCATTTAAGATTAAAAAACGTTAGATGTATTAATGGGTATATTATAACCATCCAATCGTTACAAGATATTTGGAGTTACGTAGAAAGCAAAAATTTTAAATATTTGAATCTTAGACAACTGAATCAGGACTCTCTTGAAAATTTATTTGGGGTTATCAGGCAGCACAGTCCAACAAACAAAACCACAACTGTTTCGCAAAAATATCAGCCAATTTTGTGTCACTGTAATGATGACTTGGTGTGACATGTCATGGATGTGTGAGGACCATAAAAATGTAATGTCTGAGTTGTTGCTGCGTCGCCTCAGTCATTTATTAATACGTAACGAATGTAGAAAAATTAATCGTTCTTTTGCCATAACCGAAGAAACATCTGCGGATAATTTTAAAAAAGCTCAACAACAAGCTATTGCGAAATAATAGTGAACAATCACTACATAGTATAAAATAAAGTCGCTTTCTCTGTCCCTATGTCCCTATGTCCCTTTGTACGCTTAAATCTTTAAAACTACGCAACGGATTTTGATGCGGTTTTTTTTAATAGATAGAGTGATTCAAGAGGAAGGTTTATATGTATAATACATGCATAATATACTGAAGGATAACCCACAATAACCATTTTCCCGTGCGGAGCCGGGGCGGGTCGCTAGTTTATATATATACCTATCCTACACAAGAATTATACACTTCACATCTCAACCTTACACTCTCACATACACATATTAGAGGAACTGTTGACTGGTTAGTGGACAATATAATGGTATTATTGTATTGTATACTAATAACCCGATCCCGAGACGTCGGTCGTCGTAGGGCTAACCACTCAACAGCTCCTCTCCAGGCATACTCACACAAACTCACACATCTATAGACAATATGTCGGATTTACTTACTATATTCTCCTTAGCTATCTTATTATTCAGAACGTTTGCATTCTACCATTTATCAAATAATTTTTCGTTATATAACATATCTCTGTTTAACCTTACATATCCTATGCATACGTATAATATAGTTAATAAATCACTGTATTTTTTATTTTTCCGAGCTCTAACACATAAATTAAACAATATTTACATTAAAATGCAACAATTTCTTTCCAAAAGACCTACCTACCTATCTTTGTTATTGTATAACTTTAGTCTTAGTTATATATTATCTCCTAATTAGTGGGCTTCTCCCCTAAAATTGTTTTCATGCATGTTTCTTCGTCTACGGAACCCTACATATGGGCGTGTCCGACACGCTCTTGGTCAATTTTTTTTTGTTTTGTAAACCATACGTATATCGGCCATACATACCTAAAACTTTAACATATTTTGTTTTTATAATATTTTAATAAGTATACGCACTGTCATGTGAGGAACGCCAGTATGTTTGCTGAGTTGCTCTATGGACCAGTTATGTGCCGCCCGTAGTGCCATTATAACAATCGCGTCGAGTTTGGTAGTAAAAATTGATCGACCTTCTCTCGGCAAGTCTTCAGTCTGTGCATTATCAAACTGAAGAGACTTGAGGTATGTTATGATGTGGTAGTAATGTAATTGATATAAGTATGATTGTTTTACAATAAACTGATACTGAATAGTCGTGTCTTTTATTTGCAATAAATAAATTATCAAAATAGAAATAAAAAAAATCTATATGCGTAATACTATCGATACATATTATTTTATCGAAAGCATTAGCCCATCACTATTTTGTTGGTTATGTTGGTAGCGCATAAGCTGTCATAATTTTTGTAATGTTGGCACTGGAGCAGATGGTGCGTTTCATAGACTGATCTAAGAAAAAAACAATGTATGGGAGTCCCGTCTCTTATAACGTAGTGATTATATGCTCAGTGTACTTTACTTTAATTAACTTGCTTTTTGTCTAGTAACAAACAATAACAATAGAATATATCAGCTGCTTCACTTAACGCATAGATCGTAAAAGTCAACCCCAGGAATGTTTTGGCAATAATACTAAGTAGCTATAATCATGTGAGCAGTCAAAGTAAATAAAAGCCATTAACACCTAAATATTCGACTAACGTGACTTTTTGCTATCGCACTGTTAAAGTTAAAAACGTGATTAATGTATACAGAAGCCAGCACATGTACTACCTACTTAAATAAATAAATTAAATTTCAGGTCCTCACAAGATTCCCATGATGATACTGTTTTTTGAATATGGTATAATAGAAATCTATGATTCTCATTGAAAAGACCTACAAGAATTTTACTATGTAGAGAATGGAGGGCCTTAAGGAGGAAAAAACAATGCCCAAATGCAGCTACAAATGTTATTTATTATCACAAAAAACCTGTAGTTTATTTGTGTAGCTGACCTAGACTAGGTATCCCAAAAATAAAAAAGTGAACCAATGTACTTAATAATTGTATCATTCAACCTTGCATATGCTGTAGATTTAATTAAACTATAAGGTTATTAAACTCTTTGAGAACAAATTTGTACCTTTTATTATATAAAAATGTACATACTATAAGTGTGAATGAGTGTTTATTAAAAAACCTTTTTTGGAATTTTATAGTTTTATTTTATTAAAGAGTCTTGCAATTTAACTAGGGCACATGCTATGATATAAGTAATAATACCTTATTAGATATATCATAGCATGGTATATAAAGGGAAACATCACTATCCGAGTGCTGTTCTTCGATCAATATATTTTTTGTAATTTTGCATAGATTGGAGACAGGACATAATTTTAATTGTCTAAATGAGCCCTTCGGTGGGGACATATATGAGCTGTTAACAAACAAAATTTAGCTTTAAATGGGGACGTGGAACTTGATGTTACTGATGGTTTCAAGGATGACAATGCCTTACTGTTTTCATTTTGGTCTGACTTGCTTTACTCCTGAACTTGTGTGTTAGAAATACTTGAACTGATTTATCTACTTTCTGTTCACATAAAGGATCTGGTTAATTCTTTTGACTGTTTGAAAATCTGCAAAATAAATGAGAGTACCTAATTAGCTTCATAGTCATAACTGTGAAATCTTTGTTATAAATATTTAGTGATGATTATTATTAAAACATACCTGAGCTTGTATGGGGAATATCTTGGAGATGTGGACTTTGTAAACAACTTCCTTCTGGTTTTTCCCATTACTCTAGTATTTGTACTCTCATAGACACTCTGCTATTATCTCCATATTCTTTGTTTTTTAACATGTATGGTCGTTCTGCGTTGCTGCATGTCCGTTTTATCTGTGTTCTTGACATTTAATTTGCTTGGAGTACATTCTGGTTTCAAGCACACTTGTGATACTTTTCCCAAAGCTTTTCCCATAATATGATACTCAGTACAATAGATCATAACATTTGGTAACTAGAAAGAAACAAAAAAGGTGCTTAATGTCTACAATAAACAACTGAAATCACAGAACTTCATGACAAAACTGAAACATATAACCTCAAACAATATTTACAATAATGAAGTAAAATTCATCAGTTTTGTTATATTTATACATTCGCTAAATTACATTTTGTTCAATACCATCGAAATTATCTTCACACAAATATATTCTTGAATAAAATTTGTTGATAAACAATTTCATTCTCGCAATAGTAAAAATAACTGTTGCATGCGACATCTATTAATCAATAAAATTACTAACGCAGAAAGTGTCATCCATGGTCCAGGAAAACAAGGTCTTGCAAATAGACCACGTGACTGACACAAGCCTACGCCATTTCTACGTAATTTTACCTATTCATCCTTGTCGAATGCGTGTAATAGACAAGGATGAACAGTGCAAAATGACGTCAGTCACGTGGTCTATTTGCAAGACCTTGTTTTTTTGGACCATGGTGTCATCTATTGACGAGCGGCAGAACTTTACCACCCAGTTACCACCTGGAAAAAAGAAATGTTGCCAGACCAATATCTTTCATTTAGTGCAGTGAACTTCTTCAAATATTTTGTAAATATAGAGTTTTGTTAAAGAGAACCATCCGTAATTTTCACTCACAAAGAAATTGAATAGATTAAAAGGCTTTCTTTATATGAAATACAAAGCAACAAGCATCTAGTAAAAAACTAGTTATAAAGTAATATCTCAAAACTCACAATAAACTGCAGATTACGGATAATTCCGACGAGCTGGCAACATTTCAAACAGTGTGAAGAATAATGATAAAATAGGATTTTTAATACATAAATAGACCTATATTTCACAAAATACTTATATAGTGAGCTACGTAATCAAAATATTTATCTTAAGTGCTAGTTTCATTAAGATTCTCGCATCGGTTCGGGTGTTATAGACAAATTCTGCTAACTTCACATTTTTTGAAGAATTTATCTAATATTTATTCAAAGAAGTAAACTCATTCGAAAAACAATTAAAATTTGGAAGAAAAACCTAAAACCATATGAATTGGTAAAAGAGGTTACAGAAAATTCGCTTTCAAAGCGAAGATATCGTGAGAAGTCAAAACTTACTATAGTAAAAAACTTAAAAACCAATTTTTGCGTTATTTCGACATAAATTTCTTTTCTTTTTTTATCATCGATAGGTCTTGCCAATATCTATCCCCTGACATAGGTCTTATCCGTGCACCCTTCTTGGTTCAGGTGTTACAGGCAAAGTCAAAACTTGATATAGTGAAAAATTAAAAAATCGTTTTCCGCGTTATTTCGACATAAATTTCTTTTCTTTTTTTATCATCGATAGGTCTTGCCAATATCTATCTCCTGACATAGGTCTTATCCGTGCACCCTTCTTGGGTCAGGTGTTACAGGCAAAGTCAAAACTTTATACAGTGAAAAATTAAAAAATCGTTTTCCGCGTTATTTCGACATAAATTTCTTTTCTTTTTTTATCATCGATAGGTCTTGCCAATATCTATCCCCTGACATAGGTCTTATCCGTGCACCCTTCTTGGTTCAGGTGTTACAGGCAAAGTCAAAACTTGATATAGTGAAAAATTAAAAAATCGTTTTCCGCGTTATTTCGACATAAATTTCTTTAATTTTTTTATCATCGATAGGTCTCGTCTATATCTTTCTTCTGACGTAGGTTTTATTCGTGCACCTCTCCTGGGTCAGGAGTAACAGGCAAAGAGAAAACTTGATATAGTGAAAAATTAAAAAATCGTTTTCTGCGTTATTTCGACATAAATTTCTTTTCTTTTTTTATCATCGATAGGTCTCGCCAATATCTATCTCCTGACATAGGTCTTATCCGTGCACCCTTCTTGGGTCAGGTGTTACAGGCAAAGTCAAAACTTGATATAGTGAAAAATTAAAAAATCGTTTTCCGCGTTATTTCGACATAAATTTCTTTTCTTTTTTTATCATCGATAGGTCTTGCCAATATCTATCTCCTGACATAGGTCTTATCCGTGCACCCTTCTTGGGTCAGGTGTTACAGGCAAAGTCAAAACTTGATACAGTGAAAAATTAAAAAATCGTTTTCCGCGTTATTTCGACATAAATTTCTTTTCTTTTTTTATCATCGATAGGTCTTGCCAATATCTATCCCCTGACATAGGTCTTATCCGTGCACCCTTCTTGGTTCAGGTGTTACAGGCAAAGTCAAAACTTGATATAGTGAAAAATTAAAAAATCGTTTTCCGCGTTATTTCGACATAAATTTCTTTTCTTTTTTTATCATCTATAGGTCTTGCCAATATCTATCCCCTGACATAGGTCTTATCCGTGCACCCTTCTTGGTTCAGGTGTTACAGGCAAAGTCAAAACTTGATATAGTGAAAAATTAAATAATCGTTTTCCGCGTTATTTCGACATAAATTTCTTTTCTTTTTTTATCATCGATAGGTCTCGCCAATATCTATCTCCTGACATAGGTCTTATCCGTGCACCCTTCTTGGGTCAGGTGTTACAGGCAAAGTCAAAACTTGATATAGTGAAAAATTAAAAAATAGTTTTCCGCGTTATTTCGACATAAATTTCTTTTCTTTTCTTATCATCGATAGGTCTTGCCAATATCTATCTCCTGACATAGGTCTTATCCGTGCACCCTTCTTGGGTCAGGTGTTACAGGCAAAGTCAAAACTTGATATAGTGAAAAATTAAAAAATCGTTTTCCGCGTTATTTCGACATAAATTTCTTTTCTTTTTTTATCATCGATAGGTCTTGCCAATATCTATCCCCTGACATAGGTCTTATCCGTGCACCCTTCTTGGTTCAGGTGTTACAGGCAAAGTCAAAACTTGATATAGTGAAAAATTAAAAAATCGTTTTCCGCGTTATTTCGACATAAATTTCTTTTCTTTTTTTATCATCGATAGGTCTCGCCAATATCTATCTCCTGACATAGGTCTTATCCGTGCACCCTTCTTGGTTCAGGTGTTACAGGCAAAGTCAAAACTTGATATAGTGAAAAATTAAAAAATCGTTTTCCGCGTTATTTCGACATAAATTTCTTTTCTTTTTTTATCATCGATAGGTCTCGCCAATATCTATCTCCTGACATAGGTCTCATCCGTGCACCCTTCTTGGTTCAGGTGTTACAGGCAAAGTCAAAACTTGATATAGTGAAAAATTAAAAAATCGTTTTCCGCGTTATTTCGACATAAATTTCTTTTCTTTTTTTATCATCGATAGGTCTCGCCAATATCTATCTCCTGACATAGGTCTTATCCGTGCACCCTTCTTGGTTCAGGTGTTACAGGCAAAGTCAAAACTTGATATAGTGAAAAATTAAAAAATCGTTTTCCGCGTTATTTCGACATAAATTTCTTTTCTTTTTTTATCATCGATAGGTCTCACCAATATCTATCTCCTGACATAGGTCTTATCCGTGCACCCTTCTTGGTTCAGGTGTTACAGGCAAAGTCAAAACTTGATATAGTGAAAAATTAAAAAATCGTTTTCCGCGTTATTTCGACATAAATTTCTTTTCTTTTTTTATCATCTATAGGTCTCCCCAATATCTATCCCCTGACATAGGTCTTATCCGTGCACCCTTCTTGGGTCAGGTGCCACAGATGCATTCAGCTGAGCTGAATTTTTGGAAAAAAAATCGTTTTCCGCGTTATTTCGACATAAATTTCCTTTCTTTTTTTATCATCGATAGGTCTTGCCAATATCTATCCCCTGACATAGGTCTTATCCGTGCACCCTTCTTGGTTCAGGTGTTACAGGCAAAGTCAAAACTTGATATAGTGAAAAATTAAAAAATCGTTTTCCGCGTTATTTCGACATAAATTTCCTTTCTTTTTTTATCATCGATAGGTCTTGCCAATATCTATCCCCTGACATAGGTCTTATCCGTGCACCCTTCTTGGTTCAGGTGTTACAGGCAAAGTCAAAACTTGATATAGTGAAAAATTAAAAAATCGTTTTCCGCGTTATTTCGACATAAATTTATTTTCCTTTTTTATCATCGATAGGTCTTGCCAATATCTATCCCCTGACATAGGTCTTATCCGTGCACCCTTCTTGGTTCAGGTGTTACAGGCAAAGTCAAAACTTGATATAGTGAAAAATTAAAAAATCGTTTTCCGCGTTATTTCGACATAAATTTCTTTTCTTTTTTTATCATCTATAGGTCTCGCCAATATCTATCCCCTGACATAGGTCTTATCCGTGCACCCTTCTTGGGTCAGGTGCCACAGATGCATTCAGCTGAGCTGAATTTTTGGAAAAAAAATCGTTTTCCGCGTTATTTCGACATAAATTTCTTTTCTTTTTTTATCATCGATAGGTCTCGCCAATATCTATCTCCTGACATAGGTCTTATCCGTGCACCCTTCTTGGTTCAGGTGTTACAGGCAAAGTCAAAACTTGATATAGTGAAAAATTAAAAAATCGTTTTCCGCGTTATTTCGACATAAATTTCTTTTCTTTTTTTATCATCGATAGGTCTCGCCAATATCTATCTCCTGACATAGGTCTCATCCGTGCACCCTTCTTGGTTCAGGTGTTACAGGCAAAGTCAAAACTTGATATAGTGAAAAATTAAAAAATCGTTTTCCGCGTTATTTCGACATAAATTTCTTTTCTTTTTTTATCATCGATAGGTCTCGCCAATATCTATCTCCTGACATAGGTCTTATCCGTGCACCCTTCTTGGTTCAGGTGTTACAGGCAAAGTCAAAACTTGATATAGTGAAAAATTAAAAAATCGTTTTCCGCGTTATTTCGACATAAATTTCTTTTCTTTTTTTATCATCGATAGGTCTCACCAATATCTATCTCCTGACATAGGTCTTATCCGTGCACCCTTCTTGGTTCAGGTGTTACAGGCAAAGTCAAAACTTGATATAGTGAAAAATTAAAAAATCGTTTTCCGCGTTATTTCGACATAAATTTCTTTTCTTTTTTTATCATCTATAGGTCTCGCCAATATCTATCCCCTGACATAGGTCTTATCCGTGCACCCTTCTTGGTTCAGGTGTTACAGGCAAAGTCAAAACTTGATATAGTGAAAAATTAAAAAATCGTTTTCCGCGTTATTTCGACATAAATTTCTTTTAGTTTTTTGTCATCGATAGGTCTCGTCAATATCTATCCCCTGACATAGGTCTTATCCGTGCACCCTTCTTGGGTAAGGTGCCACAGAAGCATTCAGCTGAGCTGAATTTTTGGAAAAAAAATCGTTTTCCGCGTTATTTCGACATAAATTTCTTTTCTATTTTGATCATCGATAGGTCTCGTCTATATCTTTCTTCTGACGTAGGTTTCATTCGTGCACCTCTCCTGGGTCAGGAGTTACAGGCAAAGAGAAAACTTGATATAGTGAAAAATTAAAAAATCGTTTTCTGCGTTATTTCGACATAAATTTCTTTTATTTTTTTATCATCGATAGGTCTCGCCAATATCTATCCCCTGACATAGGTCTTATCCGTGCACCCTTCTTGGGTCAGGTGTTACAGGCAAAGTCAAAACTTGATATAGTGAAAAATTAAAAAATCGTTTTCCGCGTTATTTCGACATAAATTTCTTTTATTTTTTTATCATCGATAGGTCTCTCCAATACTTTTTTTCTGACATAGGTCTTATCCGTGCACCCCTCCTGGGTCAGGAGTTACAGGCAAAGAGAAAACCTGATATAGGGAAAAACGAAAAAAAAAATTCTCGCGTTCTTTCGACATAATTTTTTTTTATATTTTTATCATTGAGAGGTATGGCCTATAACTATCTTTTAACATAGGTTTTATTCGTGCACCCATCTTGGTTTAGGTGCTACAGATGTATTCAGCTGAGACGAATTTATGGAGAATAATCATGTTTACGTATGTAAAATATACTTATTTATGGGCAAGTCGTATATGGTCTGATAGAAAATACAATTATCTAGGTTTCCATATACAATTCATTGGAAGTTGTACCTTAGGAACAGGATGTGAGCAGAAAGAAAAGCCGGAATATTGCTGTTCCAAACTTGTTGGATTAATTTATTTTATTATTCGTATACAGGCTATATTTCTTATTATACGATATTTTAATCGAAAGGCTATATCCTTAGGATTATTTAGACATACAATTTGATGTGATATTCCGTTTAAAACTTATATTTAGTCGGTTGAATTGGTACCGAAATTACGTCAACGTTTGTATGAATATTTCTCGAGTAATTGTACATTTCCATGGCGTTATTTGTGTTTAATGATCGTTTTGTGACCTGTTAGACCATATTTAATCATTTCCGATCAGTTTGGAGCATGTTTTAAAAATTGGAATCGCCGACCTTCTCAATTTGGTCGGGTTATCAAATTCAGCTAACTTATTCAGCTAACTTCACACCGCTTTTAGGCTGAACAAAATTTGTTAAGCCACGCCCCTATTTTGTTAAAATTAACATGTTAGAGTGTTCAAAACACGAAAACACGGAGCTGTGGACCCGGCTTTACATTATTTCAGAATAGGCAAAAGCATAAACCATGCAGCCGTCGTCTTATTCGTCTTCATCCAGTAGGTATTTAATATATGAAAATAAGAAATGTTTTTTGCGTCACTGAAGGACTAATTAGGCTCCTTAATTAATTAACAAAGGGCCAAGGGAAATGATTGTAATTAATTTTCTCTCTTTTGTTATGTTATGTTATTAATTATGCATATAGTGTTTATTTCAATTGCCTATGTACTCGGTAAATACCCATAAATCAATGGCTAGATTTAATTCAATAATTTGCTAGCATTATTTTGCATTCCTGGGGCACAGAATAATACAGTAAAAGTTTTATTACAAACATCTTCTTTATAGATATAAAAATGAAAGTCCTGACTAACTCACTCAGCTATCAGCGACACATGTTTCGCCATTTTTTTTTGTTAAATCACCCCCAAGGGGTGAAAAAAGGGATGAAATCGCTAAACGTACAAAGCTGAAAATTAGCAAAAACATTCCTTGGTGACGTAAGCAAGGGATACGAAGCGATTTTTCGATAATCGTTACCCAAGGGGTGAAAATAGTTGTTGAAAGTTTGTATGAAGAAAAAAAATTAGTTTGACGTTTTAACTTGAAACTTTGCAGGATTATACATGATAACATGACGATAAATAAACGAACACGTGTTTCGGGATTTAAAAAAAAAACCCTTAAGGTGGAAAATAGGGGTCGAAAGTTTGTATGACGAAAAAAAATTCGTTGGACGTTACGACTTGAAACTTTGCATGGTTATACTTGACAATAAAAAAACGAACACCGTGTTTCAGGATTTTTCCGACAAAGTACACTAAAGGTTAAAAAAGGTGTTGAAAGTTTGTATGAGAAAAGAAAAGTGGGACGTTTTAACTTGAAACTTCGCAGAGTTCTACTCGATAGTAAATAAACGAACATGTTTTCTGAGATTTTTCTGATAAACAATCCGCAAGGTGTTAAAAGTTTGTAAAAGGAAAAAAAAATGTTGGACGTTTTGACTTTTAACTTCACAGGGTTAGGTCAGACAGTAAATAAACGAACACATGTTTAGTATATTTCCCACAAATAACCCCTAATTGTTAAAATGGGGTGAAGAATTTATTTTAGGGCAGGGTTTAGCGTACTATATAGTCTTTTCACTTTGGGCACTTTAATAATATGAAACAGATTTCAACTTCAAACTTGTATTTTCGTCAAATTAATTACAAAATTTTAGTAGCAGAGCTAACGTTTCAGTCAATATCGAACAACAACAACATTATTTTCCTAACGGTAATTTTTACAAATATTTTCAGATTACCTACATTAACAAATGTAACATTACTTACCCCCTGGCCACAGCTTCGCGCGTCGGCGGCGGCGGCACGTTAGTATTGTAACATTTTACGATAATTTGGAGCACTTTGCGTCACATGACTTAAAACGTTACTTTTACGTATTTTTAATCTTATTTGTGCTTACTTTTTGCATGAAAATTGAACGTTTTTTGTAAAAGTTGGGTAATTTCACGCCTCTAAAACAATTTATTGATTTCGGTCGTACATTTTTCTAGCGGGTTTTAGAAATGAAATTTTTTTTTAGTTCTCTCATGTTAATTTTGACTATGGGTTACTGACAACATTCCGCTGGTCGCCGCCGCGCCGTGGCCAGGCCCTTAGAGGTAGGCAACTTTGGTACATGCATTCAGCCTAATATAAAGTATTGTTATTCAAAACAAGTTATATTGATAAAATTAAAATACAATTTTGTTTAAGGCCATAGTACTGTCCTCAACATGGGGATTGAAAAATTGTATGGAGGGGCAGGCCCCCCACGAGGTGGACCGACGATCTGGTGATGGTCGCGGGAAGCCGCTGGATGCGGGCAGCGCAGGACCGATTATTGTGGAGATACTTGGTCTTTGTCCAGCAGTGGACGTCTTTTGGCTGAGATGATGAATATTTGACATTAAATAAATGAACACGTGTTTCGGAACTTTTCCTACGGGTCAAATTAGGGGTTGAAAGTTTGTATGGAGAAAAAAAATTATGGTCGTTTTGACTTGAAACTTCGCAGGATTATATTTGACAGTAAATAAACGAATACGTGTTTCAGGATTTTTTCGACGAATAACCCCCAAGGGTAGCAATAGGGGTTAAAATTAAGAAAACAAAGGAGAAATAAAATATTCGTTTTCCACGCGAAGTCTCCTGCAAAGAAATCGGACCCCCCTGTCATAAGCGGTGACTACTCGCCGCTTACGATAGGGGGTCCGTTTTCTATGCAGGAGACCGTACATAAACACTTGCTGCATCTAATCAAATCTATATTCTAAGTTTTAAATAAGTCGGAATTTAACATAGATTTTCGTAGTAACGAAACTCAGGGCTCTTAGAAAATTGATATCTAGGATCACCAGTGGTGTCCGATGACGAATCAGAGGTCATGATTGGAAAAAATGGCCGCCATTTTGAACTTTTTTATTTCTGAACGGATTGCTTTCAAAATTGATATCTAGGGTCTCCAGTGGTCTCTGCGAATCTAAGGACGAAATTAGAAAAGACTATTTTCAACTTTTTTGTTTCTGAACGGATTGGTTTCAAAATTGATATCTAGGGTCCCCGATGGTGTCTGATGAGAATCTGAGGTCAAAATTGGACAAAATGGCCGCCATTTCGAACTGTTTTGTTTTTTTGGACGGATTGCTTCCAAAATCAATATCTTGCGAAAGGTTGCCTGGAAGAAATCGCTTAAAGCGATAAGGCTGCCATTTGCCGCTTTATGTTCGTGTTGTTTTTATGTAAAAAATTTTTATGTGCAATAAAGAATATTTGTACCTATTTGTATTTGTATTTGTAAAAAATAAATCAAAAAGTAAATCAAAAATAAATAAATAATAATAAAAAAAATTATCAGAAATTATATTTAGTAAAAAATTAATCAAAAATTTGATCAAAAGAACAAGAAATAAGCAAAATCGAAGAATAAATAAATAAATAAATAAAAAAACAATCAAAAATAAATTAATAATAATAAATAAATAATTCATGTATTAAATTAAAAAAATAAATCAAAAATTTATTTAAAAAATTAACAAAAAAATCAATTTAAAAATACATTAAAGAAATTAATCGAAAAATAAATCAAAAATATTTTTTGTCAATTTTCAACTTTCTAGGTTTATAGGTTTGGGCTGGTCGTTGATGAGCCATTTCGTCCCTTTTTTCACCATTTGGGGGTGATAACAAAAAATAGCGAAACACGTGTCAATTTATTTATTTTTAGGAGTAATCCTGAAAAGTTTCAAACCCAAAAATGTAAGAAAAATTTTTCACTAAAAAAAGTGACCACCCTTGGGTGTTATTTTTGAAAAAAATCCTAAAATAGGTGTTCGTTTATTTTATTCAAGGAGTAATCGTACAAATTTTCAAATCAATACCTGCAACTAATTTTTTTTCCCTATACTAACTTTCAAACCACATTTCTTCCCTTGGGTACCTAACTATTTTAAAAAAGTCGCTTCTTATAATATCGTGCCTCCGTCACCCAAGGGATGTTTGTGCCAAACACCTTTATACGTTCAGCCGTTTGGGCTGGGCGCTGATACGAGTAGGTGAGTGAGTTAGTCAGGACTTTCATTTTTATATAATAGAGGATATAATATAAGACTAGCTTTCCGCCGCGGCTCCGCCCGCGTTAACAGTTTTTCCCGCGGTAAAAGGTAGCTTATGTTACTCAGAGTGAAAGTAACTTTCTAATGGTGAAAGAACTTTTGAAGTCGATACAATAGTTTTTGAGTTTATTCATTACAAACATACACACAAAAATACAAATATTTCCTCTTGATTTAGTACGAAGTATGATAGAATAAAGAATAAAAAGGTACAATGAAACCAACCCTCAATGAATTTCCACGAGCTATTATTCTGTATATCTTTTTTGTATTAATTAAAATCTTCCGGCCAAGATTATTTGATTGAATAACAAACATTATTTTAATTATTCTTTTTTTTAGACTTTAAGGGGCTACCCAAGGCTAAGTGGCGCCGCCCTCTGTTAAAAAATAATTACTCGCGAAGTATTTTTTTTTTCTAAAATCCGGTAGGTCATTTTGAAGTTGGCGTGCTATAGGATATATAGGGGCCATAAACTGTATTTATCCTATAGCACGCCAACTTCAAAATGACCTACCGGATTTTAGAAAAAAAAAAACTTCGCGAGTAATTATTTTTTAACAGAGGGCGGCGCCACTTAGCCTTGGGTAGCCCCTTATGGCTGGTTTACACGTATTAAGTGACGAAGTAATAAGGAATGTTACTAAGTATGTAAAATCACTTGAAACTTTGTTACAGTAGAGCTTTTATATATACAGATACACTAGTTTTTGTTTCATTAAAAAATATCAAGTAGTTTTGATTTTATATGCATTCAAAGTTCCCATAAATATCGAGTCCCGCTGACAGTCACGTGACCGCGTGTGACGTCACATAGCAACACTTCGCGCCGCAGTAGTTTATTCGCGCAGTGTTTTGCTTTATTTCATCGCTTCCAGTTGTATGAATTGAATTAATAATAGATGAAGGGTTCGAAAATGGACAATCAAATAATCAACCTAAAATAGAAGGACTTGGTTGCTTATTATTTAGCGACAATAGTGATTTCTTTGCCGTCGAAAGGCGAGGAGTAAAAATGCAAAGGTAAGTTAAGTTAAACTTTTTATAATATAACTCTCGAAAATAGATATTAATATCTGTTCTATAAGTATTCTTTTATTGAAGTACCTAAAATACCCAAGTATTTCATTTCGTAATGCCACTAGCTATAGCTAGAAGTAGGTATCAGAGACCTTAGGTTTTAGGTAATGTAATATAGGTCAATATAAAAATAATAAAACAAAATATACTTTATTGCACAGAACAAAAACAAATACATTAACAATACTCAAAAAGGGAGAAGGCAAGTGGCAGCCTTATCGCTCTAAGCGATTTCTTCCAGGCAACCATTAGGTCTTAAAACCGAAAACTACTAATCCCTACTTAATATTACAAATGCGAAAGTAACTCTGTCTGTCTGTCTGTTACGCAGATAGAATAGACCTTGGAGACGGACATAGGCTACTTTTTATCGCGGGAAAACAACTGATTCCCACGGGAAAGATTCGGGCGGAGTCGTGAGGCGGAAACTTGATGAAACTTGATATCTACGAGCTATCTGACCTTGGGGTTTGATAGAATAGACCTTGGAGATGGATATAGGCTACCTTTTACCGTGGGAAAATCCCTCACTCCCACGGGGAAAAGGTCACCGCGAGTAGAAAGTTTTGATAAAACCTGGTACAGAGATATAATAGACCCTAGGGATATGTATAGGCTACATTTTACCGCAGGAAAATACTTTAATCCCACGGGAAAAATAGTAGTACAGGTGAAAAGTTTTGATAAAGATTGGTACAGAGATAAAATAGACCTTGGAGTAGGATATAGATTATCTCTTACCGCGGGAAAATACCTTATTCCCACGGGAAAATGGGAGGTCTGGCAGAAAGTTTTAGTGAAACTTGGTACAGCGATACAAAATATTTTAGGGGGGATAAAGGCTATTATACCGTGGGAAAATATCTCATTCTCACGGGAAATATACCTAGTAGCGCGGCGGGAATTTTTGATGATACTTGGTACAAATATAGAATAGATCTCGGGGGGATGGATTAAGTCTACCTAATACTAGTAGCGCGCGCGGCTACTTTTTCAGGCTAGAAATCATCTCATTCCTACGGGAAAAGTCGAAATGCAACGCGGGCGTAGCCACGGGCGGGCAGCTAGTAGGTACATAAAAAGGTAATCACTACTTATACTTAAGTCAAAATGATCTTCACAACAATAAACTGTGCTTCGATTTCTAACAGGATCTGATCTCTTCATAGCTTGTAATCATTTACTTCGTATTTTGACATCCATTGGAACGACAAAAAAAAATTTTCCGGCGCATTGATAGCCGTATTTGTACATTTAGGCACAACATATGATTTTATGGTATTTGGATTGTTAATTTTTTTTTAATTCAGAAGTCCAAATACAAAATACCTAATAACGCAAGGCAGCCGTACGGAAGAGCGGGAACGGACTGAGCGAGCGTTGCATTATGACGTCACGCGCTTGAACGCGGAATATCGTCGCGCGCTCACTTTAAACTTCTCTATCTTGGAAACTAATTGACGTATCGAAATAATTCTTTCACTAGTATTTTTTATTTTGAACGGAGAATTTATAAAGCTAACATTCAAAATTAGTGAACATTCTCTATTAACTAAATTTTAACTTGATTTTAACTTAATTCTTGCGTGTGAACAACCACTTAAGAGCTCTTTAGTCACAAGTGGTAAGTAAACGATTTAGTGGTTAAGTGAACAAGTGAAATAGAATCTAGTCTATTTTTGATTAAGTAGCCGCGCCTCCCGCACCGCTTGCATTCCCCGGTAGGCGTGGCTTTCTACTAAACTGTCATTTAGTTACGTGTGAACTCAACAATTTAGTGAAGTACTTAAGTAGTACAGTGAACTAAAGAGTGCATAAGTTAGACAAGCGTGTAAACGATCGGTTACTTAAAATTAAGTTAATTTTAACTAAAAATTTAGTTAACTACTTAACAACTTAATACGTGTAAACCAGCCATTAATGGAAATAACTAAGAACTTGAGGTTTTTCGTTTCATTTTTAGAAAAAGTAAGGCACTTATTTTTCACTGGCGACGACAAAAGACGAAAGGGACGCAGTTATGCGTTAAAATAAGATACAAATACACCGCGCTCACTCTTGCACCATAACTGCGTCCCTTTCGTTTTTTGTCGCTGTCGCCAGTGAAATACCTGCCTAAACCACAGAATACCAAATGTAATTTCAACTGGATGACGAGGACGACATTGACGACGGGCAAAGAGAAAAAATATAGGTATTCAACTGACAGGTATTCAAGTTAATATCAAGGAGTTTTTAAGCGGGAATCAAGCAGAAAGGCCGGGTTGATTGTTTCGTCCTTTTCAAAATTAGTTTTTCATGGTAATTGTTGTGTTAATATGGTGTAATTAGTGCGAAAATGTGCCGTTAACGAAGAACTATTCAATAAAAGTGAGAAATAATAAGTGGTTAGCTGTTTCTGGTTGGATACCCCGCGTTAAATTCTGATGTCAACAATGTCAATGATGAAAAGACTTATAAAGATGTTCAATACAAATGCAAGAAAGAAATGACTAAAGACTACGAAATTAAACTGAAGATCTCCTGTTATTACTATAGACTAGGCTGTATGGGCTTTGAACCCTTTGCCTTTTCCATAAGGGATACGTTTTTTAATTTCGATCAAATCTTATAAAATGTTAGAAAGAGACAATAGATCATTGTTGTGATGTTGTTATGCGCTATCTCTTTCTTAAAAAGCATTCACACACAGCAAAACTACACAACGAAAAAACCTGTATGAAAGAAGGACTGCCAGACAAGGAACTGCCAGAGGCATAATTGTACTGCCAGATCTTTTGTTTATATTTCTACCAACCAATGTGCACCTTTATTTTTTATAAATGATCCTGATTATCGTAATAATATTCCCTTTTACTGTCTAGGCGTAGAATACTTGTTAATTTTTCCAAATAATTAAAAACCACCTTTCATCTATCTGTCCATGTGCGGCGGGCGATCGATACAAAATGAATGTCAACACTGCGTTCGGTTCGGTATTTTCCGCTCTTCCTTCCCGAAAGCACGGAAACGTCCTGTTTTTCCCACCCAACGAGTGCGCGGTGTGCGCCTTGTTGAATATTTTGTATGCAAGCGGAGCATTCCGGTTCCCGAATCTGAATCCCTGAAAAAACCTGTCGTGTTCGCCCAGGGGCACCAAGGATCTTATAATTACTACGGTTCTTCTTCTTTCATCACAGACAAGCATCGTCCGAGCTGTATCCCTATCTAAGCATGTTTACGGACTCATTTAAAATAGGTAAGGACAAAAAACGACGTTATTTTATTAATCAGAATCACAGTTCAGAACTACTCCGGTAATGCTGCCGCGCACGTCATGCGCACCATACAGCTTGCTTGGTGTGTGCGGTATAAATCTGCATTCCGTTCGGTTTTTTCCAAACGTGTGCGCCACAAGGATCTTATAAGTGCTACCGTAGTAGGTACTGGCCGTAAAGTGGAGAAAACATGAGTCCGTAAATAGGTATGCTGCTAACAAAAATCATTTTGGTGTGAGTGACTCAAAATGAGTCCAAACTCGAAGAGTTTACTAGTAGTCCTAGTCATTGAAGAGTTCCACTATCTACCTTCAGGACTCTTCATCAGACTCTGGTTAAATAGATACCTACCGTTTGCAATATAAAGATTTCGATAAGGCAAATCAAATGAGACAAATTGAGGGGTTTCTAGCAGTAGTAGGCAGTAAAAAGTTCCACTTCCCACCCTTAGAATCCTTTGTCAGACCCTGGTCAAGTGATCACCTCACCCATAAGTGTAATTTAAAGGTCTCGTAAAGACAAAATGCTGATAGTGAGAGCTTGTTTGTGTCAGTTTATTGTATTTTCATCTAAATTACATTATTATAATACAATTTTATTATACATTCCAAACGAAATGATACGATTAGTGTGGGTTATAATCGGCTTGCAAGATTTCTGTTCTGACATAGTTATGAACACAAATACTTACATACAAGTGAAGCTATTAATAAGTGAGTTTTATAGTAAGTAGGATATTAAAATATTAACTAAAAAGAGGGTAAAACAAACAAAACACTTATTTTATATCCATACATAAAGTCAAGTGCACTATCATGATAATTTAAAACCAGCCATGAAAACGAGGCTTCGATTTGACAGTCTATGGCTGGAGGCAGTGGCAGCCATCTTGGCTTCCATTTATCGGGCCGGACATTATCGGGTCGGGCAATATCAGCACGGGCGGTATTTGGTGACCACAGTATTGCACGGTCTGATATTTGGTGTACAGTGGATTCCAATTATTGGCTGTACATTACTGGCCGTACATTATCAGCTCGGGCTGATATTGTACGGCCAGGAAAGCACGGCCAGGAATGCGCAGCCCGTATTTCAAAAACCATGTACACGAAATATCGGGCCGGCAATTATCAGGGTGTGCAAACTCGGGACGCCAATTATCGGGTCGTGCATTATTGTCACCCGCTCAGCTCAGCGTAGTTATTTTTCAAGTTATTTTTCTTTGGTACAAGTACAGGTGTTTTCTTTGGGTGTTTTATTAGTGTGAATCTGGTATTGTTTTTTTCAGCGACGCTGCTTATACATTTCGTAGGCTATCGTTGTTTAAAATTAATATGCAATGTATTTAGTATCTGGCTGCAATTTGTTCGGTCAGTGGTTCATTTCAGACTTATCTTTAGTCAGCTTTAAGAACATTTCAGCGCGTGAAAATTTTACAGTACGTTATAAATACCATCCCAAACAAGTAAAATTGATAGATATAAACTGGTCCTATAATATATTTGCTATAGATGAAAACTTTTATATATCTGGTTCATGGCAAGGACGTGATAACCAATTTATAAAGCTTGAGCTACCAGCAGAATGCCTTGAAGGAAACAAGCAATGCCTTACCTTGACGGGAAACGATTACAATTTAATTTTGAGCAACAAAGAAACTTACATGGTTTGGATTATAAACTTGGAAAAGCAGGATATAAAAAAAATAAAATTGAACATTGTTAGTCCGATTAAGACCAGTACCAGCAAGAGATTCAAATGTGAAGACAAAGTAATGAAAGTGGTTGCTACAAATAATAATTGTCTTTATTTAACGGAAACAGGAGCAGTATACAGTGGATTTCTGCCCACTCATTTGGATGTGTGTTATGAGAACACAGGGAGAATCTGCGATGTTGCGTGTGGGTATGACCACTATGTCCTGCTTACTGATACTGGCGGAGTTTATACTTGGGGACATGGAAGGTAAAATATCTACCAAAAAGTCATGGTGGTTATAATATTATTTGTGTACCCTTTTCCTTGCATACAAAGATAGTAAAATTAAAATTCATAAAAAGTTTTTTTCAGGAGGTTCCAACTAGGCCATGGCAATCTAACAAATTTGGAATCACCGTTAGAAGTGGAGGCTCTAGCTGGCATTAAAATAGTTAAAGTCTGTGCAGGAGGATGGCACTCATTGGCCCTCAGTGAATTTGGAGATGTATATGCTTGGGGCTGGAATGATACAGGACAACTTGGTATTAAGATGCAACCAGATGAAACTCAGAGTTTGGAAAATGAGGGGCTCAAAAGTTATCCCCAACCAACACTGGTAGATCTATTTGATGAAAATAACAGAGAGATCAAATTGAATGTGATAGATATTGCCTGTGGTTCTAGACATTCAGTTATTTTGCTGGAAGATAACTCAGTTTGGACTTCAGGAAATAACAAATACGGTCAGTTGGGATTTGATCCTAAAGAGCATCTTAACATCAATTACTTTAAGAAATCATTTCAATGTAATGATAGGTACAAGCTGAAGTGTGGTCGCTGGACCACTGTTTTAATAAAAGATGAATAAAATTGAACTTTTTCATTTTTTTGATGAGATGAAATTTTTATCAAATGTGCTGCATTGTGACCCAATAACGTAAGTAATAGACTACAGGCCCGTGTTAAAAAAATGATGGGTCATTTGAACCACCAGATGACCTATGTAAAACGATATAAGAGCATAAAATAATAAGATTCAGCATTATGCCGTCACTTGTAAGCTGTCCAACTGAGTGCAGGTGAGAATTCAAAAGTACAGGTAGAGTGAGTACATTTTGGTCATATATTTTTGTACGGCATTCTTACCATCGATAGATCCATGAAAAATAATAAGAAAACGCGTAGTGCCGTAAAAAAATGGTGCGCCAAAAAGTCGGATTTTTTTTTTATTTTCCGACAATTTCCAGGGTGAATTTGGTCATTTGATTTTGTACGGCATCAGTTTCATACTATTTCAATACTGCTTCTAATCCATTATTCCGCAACGCCGTACAAAAATCATGCGACAAGGGGAAAAAACCGAGGGTTGCAACCCCCTCTCTTTCCGTGGTCCAGGGGGTGATTTGAAAAAGTACGGCTTCGGTTCCAAAACATTATCTAGCACTTAAAAGTACTATTAAAAATAATGCCGTCAAAAAATGATTGTTCATTTGAATGTATATCAATAATTATCTTAATTTCATCGTATTCTTGATTTATAAAGCTGTAAAATCATTTGATCCTGTACGGGAACTTTTTTTTTAACATGATATTGTTAAATGCAATTGTTATATAGTATTGCCGTTCAAAAGAAACTGTTCTGAAAAAAATTATAGAGAAATACAAAAACTGAAATTTTGCAAATTATTGCAGAAATTTAAATATCATAGATTAATGAAATATAGCAGTTTTGTACATTGTATTCCATGTTTTAAATAGTATTAACATAAATAAATTAGGAAAAAATGATGCCGAACATTTTAATGCAGACCATATCTTTTAGGCTGATGAAAATGACGCTACCATTTTAAGGGTACTTTATGGCCATCTGATACAGTACGGCATTAACATATTTTCGAAGAGAACAATTGATAATATGATAAAATCACTATGACGTCTAACTGAAGTGAAACGGTGTGTATATTATATCCAAAAATTGAAACTGTCAATCACAGTATCAACAGTTTTGTATACTTTTTGGTTTACTATATACTTCGAACATTATTGATACATATATATAATTTATTTGTTTCATTGTAATGGTGTGAATAAATAAAACAATCATTTTTTTGAAAAATTCGATATATTTCATGATGATGATAATAAAAAATATGGTTTTTCATTAAATTATTCAGTATCGGAATCAGCGGCTGAGTTGTTATCAGAATCAACGTCTTCATCGACGTCCGAATTATCTTCTCTATCTAAATTATTAAGTTCTCTATGAAAATTAGTACAAATAAACTATCTAAATGCCGTATAAAAAAATATCGTGATGAATTTCACCTTACTTTTCGTTATATGGATTTTTTCTTTTTCATTTTTTCTTTTTCATTTTTTTTCCCCTTTGAACCAACGAAGATGTACGGCATACGAAAAAATATTATCTATGCATAAAATACTTTCGAAATAAATTAATTTGATGTTGTGTCAAATCACCCCCTGGACCACGGAAAGAGAGGGGGTTGCAACCCTCGGTTTTCTCCCCTTGTCGCATGATTTTTGTACGGCGTTGCGGAATAATGGATTAGAAGCAGTATTGAAATAGTATGAAACTGATGCCGTACAAAATCAAATGACCAAATTCACCCTGGAAATTGTCGGAAAAAAAAAAAAATCCGACTTTTTGGCGCACCATTTTTTTACGGCACTACGCGTTTTCTTATTATTTTTCATGGATCTATCGATGGTAAGAATGCCGTACAAAAATATATGACCAAAATGTACTCACTCTACCTGTACTTTTGAATTCTCACCTGCACTCAGTTGGACAGCTTACAAGTGACGGCATAATGCTGAATCTTATTATTTTATGCTCTTATATCGTTCTACATAGGTCATCTGGTGGTTCAAATGACCCATCATTTTTTTAACACGGGCCTGTAGTCTATAAGATCGGTCTCATTTTATTGTATTTTTCTTTTTTTTTTTTTTCAGATTGTTTTTTTTTTAAATTCTAATTTAGTACAGACGAGTTTTTTGAAAAACGGAACGTTATTTATTGGGGGTTCGTTTGAAAACGAGCAGGTTTATAAAATAATGTTTTAGACTCGCTAGTGGCGATTACCTACATCTGTAGGCCTTCTATGTAAGTAGCGACGACAGGCTCGAGAAACTGTCAAACGCGACTTAGTGACATTAGACTCATAGTAGTTCTGTCATTTTGTCGCGTTTGACAGCTTCTCGAGCTTGTCGCTACTTACATAGTAGGGGGGCAGAACTACTATGCGTTTGACAGCTTCTCGGGCTTGTCGTTCGTGCTAGGCTTGTAGCAAATTATTAAGCCTGCTGCTGAATTGCTGATCGACCAGAAGGCCTACTATGTAAGTAGCGACAGGCTCGAGAAGCTGTCAAACGCGACATATTGACAGAACTACTATGGCTCTAATGTCACTATGTCGCGTTTGACAGCTTCTCGAGCCTGTCGCTACTTACATAGTAGGCCTACAGGCTTTAGATTATAAAAATATATATTACGTTAACACAATACTTGATTCACATCACAAATTATACGTTTCAAACGATTCCTTAAGCCTGCTACACTACACTACACATATGCCTGCCGACCCTGCCGCGTGTTTGCCAAACAGAACGAGACGCTGTTATGCGCTAGAGTGAGCGCGGTGATTTGTATCTCATTCTAACGCATAACTGCGTCTCGCTCTGTTTGGCATACACGGCAGACGTGTGTAGCCGGCTTTAAAAAATCAAGTTTTTTCAGAAAAAAAATAAATTAAACAAACAAATGTCATGTCACAATAAATTGGTGTTTTTGTTTGCCTAGAAATTGAATTGAATTGTATTTAATGGTTTTATTCCAATAAACAATAATGTTATTAGTTGCATAGTGTGGTCGGTCACATTGATACATCATACTTGTGTTGTTCGTGGTTTCAATATAATCAAATAATAAAAATCTATGTAAGTATATTTTTACCGGCTTGCTTTTATTTAATTACATACTAAACTGAAATAATTTCGTAGTTCATGTCTTAAGAGTAGTTTCTCATTCTCTTCTAGACCTTGACATCATGGCTGAAGATGGAAGAGAGTATATTACTATGGCGGCGCAGCTTAGTAGCAATGGGTACTACAGCAATGCATTTGATCTTTATCTTTTGGCATTTGACAAAAATCCGGAGTTAAAAGCGCTATTTGAAACAGAGTTCCGTGGTACTCTGAGCTTACTCAATGAGATCCTGATACACAATGGGAGGGCTGAGGAGGCCTTTATTAACTTTGGTCGGGCAGTAGAGGCTTTTCCAGAGAATCTGCACTTAATCAACGATACTGGAAAATACCTCTTCAAATATGGTTTCTATATGGAAGCCTGGTGCCACTTCCAGAAGGCTCTCAAAATGGATTCTGGGTTTGTAAATGCTGAGAGGAATTTAAACTCCTTAAAGAACTTCCTTGTTGAGCGTTGGCACTACCGGATGCTAAATGACAAGATCAGAAATGAGACTTATTGTGAAGCTATTAAGAAAACTGTCATTCCATACAAGGATTCTATACTGGACTTAGGCGCTGGCACGGGACTATTGAGTCTCTACTGCATGGATTGTGAACCCATGAACTTGACTGCTTGTGATGCTTCTGAACAGATGGTAAAGATGGCAGAATGTATTTTTGAAGACAATGGCCTGAATGAAGTTGTTATTGTCAATAATATGTCTACAGATATGCGCTACAGTGATATTGCAGGAAAGAAATCACTTCTGGTTACAGAGTTATTTGATGCTGGCCTCTTTGGAGAGCACATTTTGAAATCTCTAGACCATGCTCATGAACATTTACTCCAAAAAGTTAGTCGGGTCATACCAAATAAAGCAGAATTCTTTGTTATTGGAGCAAAATGTCAGGATTTACATATGAAATATCAGCTTGGGTCAGCTGCTAAAGAAGTATTGAAAATATTAAGACTAAATGTTCATGTTTTAACTGAAGATGAAACATATGATTGTGAAGATGTGTATAAATTTAAAGGCTTAACATATATGACAGAACCACAATCAGTATTAAAGATTGACTTTAACAATCATAATGATATTCAGGATAAGTTGAAAAACAATGAGCCATACAATATTGAATTGAAATCCATAAAAAATGGTGAAGTTGATGTCCTTATTGGTTGGTTCAATTTATATTTGACTGATACTATAACACTGACCACTGATCCAAGATCTGATAAAAGGGCTAATGCATGGCAACAAGCAGTATTCTTTGATTTTACACCCCAGAATGTAACAATAGACAAGATTTTAAGTGTACAAATCCAGTTAAATAAAGAAAAATTTACATTGGTGCCAAATGCTAATAAAAGCATTCAAAGAATCTCACCAGAATCCCTCAGGTTCTTGAATGACCCTGAATATGTGGGGATGATAAATAGATGTCTTGGTATGGCATCTGTATATTTGGGACAAATTACTGAAATGTCTCAAATTACCATTGTTGACTTATGCTCTTTTCCTCTGTTTGGCATCATGATGCTGAAACGTGGAGTGCAATCAGTAACATGTTGGGCGAAAACCGTAGATGACAAGAAGTTCTTGAAAAAGGTCTTAACGGCCAACAATATACCATTGTCGAAAATAAAATTGCTTACTGGAGATGACTGGACTCAAAATTCATTTCAGGATGAAAAATACCATGCGATATTTTGCAATGTATTCGATGTTTGTGGAGACTTAGATATTCGAATGCACGCTATGTCTAATCATTTGAAGAACGCACATCTTTTACAAGGAGGTTTATTCATGCCAGCCAGCGTCACCATGGTCGCGCAAGTGGTTAACAGTCAGTGGGTTGATGTAAACAATCGGGTTTACGACAAAAATACCAGCGAATTTAAAATTGGGAGGTACATCAATAAATATCAAGTGTCGCAAAACTTCTGCATTGACCTTACGTGCTTAGAGTATACGCCTTTGACGGATCCGGTGCATTTAGGGAAGCATGGAACCGAAGTTTCTGGAGTGGTAAACGTGCCGATAGTCAGGAACGGCGATGCCAACGCTATTCTTAGCTGGTTTAACATAGAGCTTATGGAAGGTCTTGGAGAAATATCCACTAACAGAAGCAACAGCTTTATCGATGGAGTTGTATTCTTAGCCAATCCTGGCCGCATGGTACAAGGAAAGGAAGCGCACATTTTGAGGTGCGTCGATAGTGACGGAGCATTTAAATTAGTAATAGACGTGGCTACTTAGTTGTTAGTAAGATGATAGAAGATATTTAATCAGATGTTAGATTTTTGTCTGAATGTTACACTTGAAATAGCACTTTTGCTGATCTATCGCAGAGCCAGCGCACACCTGGCGAGGCCAAAGGTACTGAAAGGGTAACAATGTAAAGTAAAGCTTAAAATGTATACGACATGGTTGAAAATTATTTGCATGATGAACCATAACAAGCGGCGGCGGCGGCGGCGCGCCCGGCAATCTTCCGCGACAGCACGCACACGACTTTATGGCTGGCATAGATAGGAGCATATTACATTATCAAATATCTAGGATCAAAGATCTATGAGTCAAAGATGAGAAAAGGGACGCAGTTATGCGTTAGAATGAGATACAAATACACCGCGCTCACTCTTGCGCATAACTGCGTCACTTTCTCATCTTTGACTCATAGATCTTTGATCCTAGATATTTTATAATATAATACCCCTCCTATAGACTTATTAAGGTTTAATTTTAACGACCCTTTCACTATCATAGTTGCGCGCCTTGCTAGTTGTGCGCTGGCACTAAGTGAAAGATATAATAGGTACTTACAGTGTTTTCTTCATGCCTAAGTATATTATCAGGCCCTACTCATTAAACTTGAGCTTATTTTCGTAAGATGTGTAGTATATTTTACACTACAGGCAGGGTGCTTTGAGATAGAATTAAGGTATTGAAAAGTTTATAAACACCCAATGGGTAGTAAAGTAATAGAGATGAAATTAATATTCGGCATAACTCCCTCATTTCATTATTAGTTAAAGAAATCCTAAAAAGGTACAGACGCCAGCACATGCTGCGGTTGGACATTCGCACTACGAAATTCACCCCTACCGCTACAGAATACGAGCGTTCTCAAGGTCAACATGTCCAGCCGCATGTGCTGTCTACTGTACCTACATACTTACCCATTTTAGTGTTGACTACATTTACGAATGGAAATATATTTTTGGACTTGGTGAGGCTGTGAGAAAGATCAAACTTTACACTTTTCGACACTTATGTATTTTTTCTAACAATCTCTTCAGTAGCATAGCAGTACCTAGTAGTAGCTTGTATTCTCTTCTTTTCATAGGTAAAGCCCGATCAAAGAAATAAGAAACCTCGCCATATTGCGGAATTTCAATGGAACTAATTTTATAAGGGAAATTGTTGCCATAGTCGTAAAAATATACATGTGGCGCCCCCAGAGCAGGTTTCATATTTCTTTGGTCAGGCTTTAGTTACCTAAATAAAACAGATTAGATTTTTATTATTCACAAGTTTTTGATGGATGTTTGTTCTACGATATTGATGTAGTAAAATATTACTGTTTTAGATTTAGTATGTAAAGCCCGACCAGAGAAATAAAAAACCTCGCCATATTGCGGAATTTCAATGGAACAAATTTTACAATGGAAGTTGTTGCCATAAACAAAAATATACAAGTGGCACCTCCAGAGCAGGTTATTTATTTCTTTGGCCAGGCTTTACATCATAAATTTGCCATATTATATTATGTATTTTAAGAAAAAAATACGAATAATAGTTTTTGCAAGACGTCTATTAAGGAGGATATAATATGATCTTAATATTTATTGTACATTATTATTTTAAAATAAAGTGGATAATACGATTCTATTAGGATGATTACGAGTATCGTTTGTGTTTTAGTAGATCTGTATAAATTTATAATAGATATTCTCGAAATACCAAATTTTTAAATTATTTATAATTGACATAAGAAGACATGGGGATTGTTGTTCAACAAGGACTGCTATGAGCATCCATAGAACTGTGACCTAGGTCGCCTGAACGGCAAAATTTTTAAGTTTAATGCCAATATGGTGGTAATATTTCAAGGTGGTCTAATGTGAATTTTTTGAAGTTATATTAGTAAAAAATAAAAGAGTCAAGTTATTTCCAAGCGGTGTTTATTAACAACAAGCGCGCGTGTACGTAGTCGGCCGCCATTGGGAGTCCTGCCCGGCGGCGCGTGACGTCACGCGGCGCGCGCGCACCGCAGCTTAGTCGAACAGACCGAAGCCCATGTCGTCGTCACTCTCAGAGTCCTCCTTCTTTTCTTCCTTCTTCTCCTCCTTCTTCTCAGCGGCCGGGGCGGCGGCGGCGGGGGCTGCCACTGCCGCGACGAACTTAGAAGGATCCTGAAAAAAAAAAAGAAAACATTAGCTGGTATTAAGAATTTTATACGATATTTTTCTCAGTTGTCTGCACGAAAAAGTATTTTAGCAGGAAATCAATTTCCGACCTTAGCTGGATTTCAGGATCTAACCTGAAGTATCGGGTGTTTCTTCAAAATGCCAATGCAAAAGCTTTTAGACGCGATCACATTAGGATAAATTCGAAGAGTTATTTTAGTCTGAAAGCGAAGCCAAGGAGGCAAAGTAACCATCCTTGGTATTAGAACAGACCTGGGACATGTTGGGGCCCCATTCTCGAAAATCTAATACCGTTGCCAACGCTTGCGGCGAAGACGGCAGAAATTCACGAGTTCACCACAAGATGCTTATCTTAAAGCTTTAGAAGCTTAAAAAGAAGCGGTTGTCTTTAAAGTCGATTTACTGACGATTGTTGAACGTGACGACGATTGTGCCTCTTTGTCGGTCGTTCCGCGCTCTCGCTTGCACTTCAAGCCATAAAACGCCTCAGCCGCGCGGTAACGCCGCATTGCGTCACGTTTTTCGTGCGTGCAGCCGGCTACATCGAATTATAAGACGTTGTAGGTAACGTCAAAAAGTGACTAACCTTGATGAATTCCTTGATGGTAGTGGCCTCTTTGAACTCGATGTCAGTGACAGCGGCGAGCGCCAGCAGGTTCTTGAATCCGTTGGCGATGGAGTGAGGCGCGGAGGCGAGAGTTGGATAGCCGATGGTGAGAGACACACTGGCGACATTGGCCACTCCCTCCATGAACTTGGCGCGGAGGTCCTCAGGCTTGATGTCCAGGATTGCTGGCGCGAAGATGGTGCCGGAATCGTACACCTGACGTTTATACACAAGTTTAAAATGTTATTGTTAACTAGCTTTTGATGCGAGAATGACATTTTCGGCTGAAATTTAACTAGACATTTAAGCCTGCGGCATTATTTCCCCGCGGTATATTTTCTTACGGTAAAAAGTAGCGCTTTATTATATCGTTTTTCCATCATGGTAGCTCTTATAGCATTCTCTTTTTTACATTATAATATCAGGCAGGAAGTAGAATAATGTTAGTAAGGTAAGGATGTATACAAATGGATTGTTAATCAGAGATGAACACCTGACTATGTGATCCACACTGCAAAATAATCTTCCAAAGTTTAATAATCAGACTACAAAATCAATTTGCAATCTGTACTCAACACTTTGGTTGCCTTAAAAACTGAATTCATTATTGATAGATGGGTAACGATAACCTACCTGTCTGACGACGAGACCGTATGAGAACGGAGAGATGTTCAACATGTTGAGGAGAGTGGCTTCGGAGGCTCCCACCTTGTCTCCGGGCTTCAGGATGTGGACATCGTTGATGATTTCAATGGTACCTGTGAGAGAAATATTTGAATTTTATAGGCATTCACATGCAGCCTTTTTTGTGACAGTCAATGTAGTAAGACATGTAAATACCAAATTCATTCACACTTTTTATATTATATTAATGAGATAGTCACATGATTGTAATCCTGAATTCAAGAGATATCTAATATAGTTGTATCTTCAAAATGCCAGTGCAATGTTTAAATTGAACATTACACTAGGATAGGAATGAAGAAGTCACTTTAGTCTGAAAGCGAAGCCAACAGGTTAACATTACACCTGTTGGTATTAGAACAGACATTTTATGAATATTGAATACTCGGAACAGGTGTTTTAAAAGGTATTTAGAGGGTATAATAACATTTAAAATCTAACTATCAACTTAGATTTCAATTTTGATGTGCATGTAGCCCAAATATGAGCTTTCGGCGCGTGGATGGGTTGGTTAGAGGAAAATACGAATTTAGTGTTTTTGGAAATTCCCTAAAACTGGGTAGAAATTCTGATTTTAAAAAGTTATCTGTATAAGCTAACTAACTCAGGTCACTACCCAATACAACAATGAAGTGGGTAAGGAAAATTGGGAAGTATACGACCAGCTAAATAATCTTTTAGTCTGTTGGTAACAATTGGCATCCTTACCCTTGGAAATCTTGGTGGGGATGGAGAGAGCCTGGAAGAAGGAAGTCTTCTCGGGTCCCAGACCGGTGTTGTGGGCCGGGATCACCACGGACAGCGGCGCGATGGCGCCGGGGCGGGCCGGGGCGCGCACCTTGTTCTCCAGAAGCTTGTCACGGACCTGCAACAAACACAATCAATCAAATTAAGAAATTCTTTAATAAAAAATAATGCACATTGGTATTTAGCAAAGAGAAGAGCGGAGAATTCAACCCCTTTGTGATAGTTTTTTTTTAGTTTTATAGTTTTTCTATTCTATTCTAGTTTCACTATAAAATTAAGTTTTTTTTTCGGTTTGGCTTAACATTACTTTTGATCATATTTTTATTTACCTGCATTGCAAAAACTAAAGATAAGTTAATTATTTGTTTGGTCTAAGTATCTGTATCTTCAAAATGCCAATGCAAAAGTTATGAAACAATCACATTAGGATAACTTTGAAGAGTCACTTTAGTCTGAAAGCGAAGCCAAAGAGGCAAAGTAACCATCTTTGGTATTAGAACAGACAAGTTTCTATTATGTGCATTTTTGATAGTGAATGGAAAATGATTGAGCCTTAAGAATAGCTATGATATTCAGCATAACATCTTGCTTTAGGAGACTAATTCACCAGCTATTTCGAGAAGATAGTTGTTGATCTACATTTAAGAAGCAGGCAGAATATGTATAAAGGATTGTAAACAATCCAAGCATTTTGGCCTGCTTAAAATAGCTACATCTCACCTCAACAAGGTCACCGCGAGTGAAGACGAAGCCAACATTGCCCTTAATGTGAGGCAACAACTTCTCCAAGGCAGGGTTGTTTTCAAGATGGTCCTTGATGGCTTTACGCATCATGGTGTTCTTCCCCATGAGGATGATGGAGGACCCGCGGAGCGCCAAGCGGATCTGCTGCATCTGCTGGGAACCCACGTTGTCTGCTCCCACAAGGAAACATTTTGGGTACTCATCTAAGAGTTGCTGAAAGGCAGGACAAGGGTTAAATTATGGATTTATACTAAGTATCTTTAAATAGGAATATTGTAGAATAATCGAATCCACTTGGCCACATGGGCTGTTAACGTATTTCAACACAAAAGTAAGTAGGTAAGTACATATGAAATGAATCATTTTGAGACGCGAGTGAAAGTTTTGAGGTTATAAGCTAACTTTATTTTTATTTAGTACTTACGATGATTTTGGTGAAGTAGTTAGTCTTCCAAGTAGCCTTGTCCTCCCTACCCATCGTGCCGTAAGTAGGGACTTCCGAGAAATTTAAGGACTGTAAAATACAAACGTATTAGAACATGACGACACAACTCCAAAACTGCAACCGATTTTTCACGGAATACACAAAAATATGTCTCATATAATAACTGCACTGAAATATGATCCATTATTATAGAGTTTTCAAAAATATAAACCCATGATTACTAAGATAATTTACGATATTTTTCACTTACCAAGACCAAACGCACGGACTCTGTGCGCAACGAAATTCAATAAGATAGAGATGGGAAAAATTGTTTTCGATAATTTGAACCCAGCTTTAACTTTTTTTCATGGTTGCACCCATGGTCTAAAAAAAATACTAGATCTATCTAACAACAACCGGACTGTCAAACTTGACACATCACATCACACAAGTCTACACTACGTCATCTGCTGTACATCCTTGTCGAATGCGTATTATTCGACAAAGATGAACAGCAGATGACGTAGGGTTGTGTCAAGTTACGTCACGTGGTCTTCTTGTTAGACCTTGTTTTCTTAGACCCATGGTCCCACCCATTTCACTATCGAGTATTATAAAACTGACCAAAGAAAGAAACAAGAAACCTGCTCTGGGGGCGCCACGTGTATATTTTTACGAATATGACAACAATTTCCCTTATATAATTGGTTCCATTGAAATTTCGCAATATGGCCAGGTTTCGTCGTATTACTTTAGAACTCAACTCTGTCTACCTGTTTTTAATTATTGCTAGAGTTTGGCAAATGAAGTAGTAAGTAGACAATCGATGAAATTGGAAAACATCGTACTGGCAACAAAGATACATAAAAAACGTATCAAATTAGGTAAATCCATAGAATCGGGGTTGCCGTGATGATTTTTTTCAAATTTGCCGTGTTTTTTTTATTGTATGCTTTCATTTGCCAAACTCTAGACGTCTTGTTCTCTTGCACTAACATTAATAAGATAAATTATACTTCGTGCTTTGTCCTCAAGATTAGCATAGGTATACATGTAGTAACGCCATTGTGTCGCCCATTACGCACTTAGTTGAGGGTAGAAAATCCCTCCACTGTTTGTTTGTTTTTTTTTTTTTTTGTCAGGTAGTTGCACTTTACCCGGTCACTGTGGTTCGAGCCGGCCGTCATTCGCTTTTTAGTGCTTCGCCCGTTCGTACGCTTATTTGTTCCGCGCAAGATTTTTTATTAAATATTATTTTTCGTGAAAAATGGGAAAACGCACGCGACCAGAAGAAAGTGACTACGAGTGTCTAGCGAAAAAATTAAAAAAGCTAGAAAGAAAAATTTTGCGCGGCCGACGGAAACATCGTGATCCATCATCGCCGCCTCGCGTTCCATCAGCATCAGCGCCGCCACCGCCGCCACCACCGCCACCGCCGCCACCGCCACCGCCGCCGCCGCCGCCACCACCGCCACCGCCCCATGGCAGGGTGCGGCGACTGAGTTCTTCGGGAACCTCTTCATCGGACTCCAGCAACACATTGCGACATCAGGTTTGACAAAAGAGGATCGCAAAGAGCTTACAGACAAGTACCTACCTCCTTCCAATTGCACACTGATTGATGCACCAGCCCTTAACCCAGAAACGAAGGCTGCTGTCTCAGATGCTGTACAAAAAAGAGATAAAAGCATAGAGCTAAGACAGAAACAACTAGCATCGGCCATTTCCTGTGTAGCCGAAGCCCTCACTATGCTTTTAGAATCTGAAAATAAAGATACGGCAGTTATCAAACTACTGATGGATGGATGTCGCCTGTTATGTGATAGTCAAAACTCCGACTCGCTCACAAGGAGGAACTTTGTCTTTTACAATCTTAAAAAGGACCTGAAAGACCAATTGCAGTCAACTAAGATCGATAAACTACTGTTCAGCCAAGACTTGGCAGAAACTATCAAGGCAGCTAAGGCGATATCAAAATCAGGAGCAGACCTTAAGCCGTCTACTGTCACTAAGCCTCCATTTAAGAAGGACACGCAGAAAAATCCTACACAGAAGAATTTAAACTGGCGTCCTCCTCCTCAGAATCGCAGGCCGAAGGGGACACAGAGGACGAAGGAGCCTGCTTACGTCACTCGTCGTCACGAGAACTCCTCGAAACAGTCATCGCGTCGAGAGCCGCATCACCACCGCGATCGTCGCTAGATACGGTACGATATGCCGGCAGGTTATCCTCTTTTTATCATCAATGGTCCTTAATCACACGCGATGAAAGTATATTATCATGGGTACAGGGCTATGAAATACCATTTTCACGCCCGATATTGCAATGCTCACCACCAACTAACCGTACATGCTCCTCTGTGGAAGAGAAACAATTTGATGAGTCCATCAACAACCTATTGGACACTGGTGCAGTTTCAGAATGCCAACCATGTGAAAATCAATTTATTTCACCCATTTTTCTGATTCCAAAACCAAATGGCAAAACTAGATTCATATTGAATCTAAAATCATTAAATAAAAGCATAAAAACGAGTCATTTCAAATTGGAAGATTTGCGCACTGCTCTAAAACTTATTTCAAAAGATTGCTTTATGAGCACAATCGACTTGAAAGATGCATATTTTTTGATACCAATTCATAATAATTCAAAAAAGTACCTTCGGTTTCAATGGAAACAAAAACTATATGAATTTAATGTTTTGCCATTTGGTCTTAACACTGCTCCTTATGTATTTACAAAGATCATGAAACCGGTAGTTAGCCTACTTCGGTCATGTGGCCTACTGTCCACTATATACCTAGATGACATTTTACTGATATCTGACTCATATGATTCGTGTCTCGATAATATGAATGACACAATCCGACTCTTGACTGCTTTAGGATTTATCATTAATTCAGAAAAAAGCAATTTTTTCCCTGACACGACATGCAAATTCTTAGGTTTTCACTTGGACTCCACCAACCTACAGATCACTTTGCCTCAAGATAAAATTGTAAAAATAAAATCAGAAATCAACAAATTCAAAAAGTTAAAAAACTGCAAAATACGTGAGTTTGCACGGCTCATAGGTCTCCTCACATCTGCTTGCCCAGCCGTAGAATATGGATGGCTTTATACGAAAGAGCTCGAACGCTGCAAATTTCTTAACATCAAAGATGACGATAATTATGAAAAAATTATGTCTATACCACCTTCTATTTTGCCGGACTTAGAATGGTGGTCTCATGCGGTAGTAACAAATGTAAACAAAATTAAACAACAAAATTATTGCTTAGAAATTTACAGCGATGCCTCAACTACGGGGTGGGGGGCAGCATGTGATGACGAGAAAGCTAGTGGACTGTGGACAGAGAGCGAGCGATCGAAACACATCAATTACTTAGAAATTCTTGCCGCTTTTATTGCACTCAAAATTTTCGCTAATTCTTTGCACGATTGCGAAATTCTCTTGCGAGTAGATAATACTACAGCTATCTCCTATATAAACAGAATGGGAAGTGTTCAATTTCCCCATCTAACAAAAATAACTCGAGAATTGTGGCAATGGTGTGAAGTACGAAACATCACGGTTTTTGCGTCATACATAAGGTCATCTGACAATGTGATCGCGGACGCGGAATCTAGACGCGTTCATCCTGACATTGAATGGGAGTTAGCGGATTACGCTTTTAATAATATTGTTAACAACTTTGGAATCCCTGATATTGACATCTTCGCTAGCCGTGTCAACAAAAAATGTCCCAAATATATATCATGGCATAGGGACCCCGATGCCTTTGTGATTGATGCTTTCACCATCTCATGGTCAGGTTTTTTCTTTTATGGTTTCCCACCCTTTTCTATTATTCTCAAGACACTGAGAAAAATAGTAAATGATGGAGCAAAAGGAATATTGGTCGTCCCTTTCTGGCCCACACAACCGTGGTATCCTTTGTATCAAAGTCTACTTGTATCAAAGACCTTAACATTCAAAGCTAAAAACCTTATTATCTCTCATTCCAGTCAGCAACGAGATGTACATCTAAGGACTACCCTGGTTGCAGGGATTTTATCCGGACGTCGTTCCTGAGGAGAAGAATGCCACCATCCTCTATACCTATAATGCTAGCCTCTCTATCGGATAGCACTCTAAAACAATACGACACATGTTTTAAAAAATGGTTTAGTTTCTGTAACAGTTACAATTTCGATGTATATGATGCATCGGTACCTAATGTAATCTTCTTTTTAACTCAACTTTATGAGAATGGTGCACAGTATGGGACTTTAAACACATGCCGATCTGCACTCGCGTTAATTCTTAATGTTAACGTTGGGAATGACGACCGGATAAAAAGATTTTTCAAAGGCATTTTTAGATTAAGACCCCCACTTCCAAAATATAATGTAACGTGGGATACGTCATTAGTCTTAGATTTCCTTGCACAATGGTACCCTAACAGTCAACTTACCCTAGAACAGACTTCTAAAAAATTGATTACTCTCCTCGCACTGACGACGGCACATAGGGTTCAAACATTTACAAAAATAAATATAAATAATATAGAATTCCTTATTAATGAAATCAGAATAAAAATCCCAGACCTCATTAAAACATCTCGAATCGGTGCAGCGCAACCAGTACTCATTTTACCTTGTTTTCGGGAAAGGCCCGAGATATGTCCAGTTCTTACTTTGAACGCCTACCTAGCTACCACAGTCGCTTTACGCGGTAACCACGACGCTCTTTTTATTAGCCTTAAACAGCCACATAAGCCAGTATGCGCTCAAACATTGAGTAGGTGGATCAAAGCAACTTTAAAGGATTGTGGTATTGACATTTCAATTTTTACAGCACACAGCACGAGACATGCTGCCACCTCGAGAGCCCACCAATTAGGTGTTAATTTAGATTTGATCAGAAAAACCGCAGGTTGGAGCGGAAGATCCAATACGTTTGGTAAATTTTATAACCGTGTTGTATCACAAAATGTTAATAGTGATTCATTTGCTAGAAGTATCATGTCTGATTCTTTAAATAATTACAATAAATAAGTGATTATTCCATACATACTTTTATTTGTATGGTTGATATTTCTCACTCTCAACATCTACATGTATACCTATGCTAATCTTGAGGACAAAGCACGAAGTATAATTGATGATTAAACGAACTTACCAAGTGAAGTTCTATCATAATTATACGAGGGCTTTGTCCGAAGAGATTAGCATCCCACCCTCCCAGATCCCTCATTGCAGAGAAATATCAACACGGTGTAATCTCAACTAAATGACGGCCGGCTCGAACCACAGTGACCGGGTAAAGTGCAACTACCTGACAAAAAAAAAAAAAAAACAAACAAACAGTGGAGGGATTTTCTACCCTCAACTAAGTGCGTAATGGGCGACACAATGGCGTTACTACATGTATACCTATGCTAATCTCTTCGGACAAAGCCCTCGTATAATTATGATAGAACTTCACTTGGTAAGTTCGTTTAATCATCAATTATTAATTCATCTCCTTGAAGTTCGGTCATCTCATCAGTGAAGCTACAATATATTCGTCGTTCCTTTTTTACACAACACAATCGAATATGCTATTATATGATAGTTCAATAAAAAAAGTTCATCTCGAGCTTCTTACTTGACTCGATAGACCTATAGAAATGTTTCTACAATCAACGTTAATTTTTAAATTTAATTTGTAACGTCTGAATTATTTTATCGATATCCTGCAACTCAAAGGGATACATCACTAACCACAGGTTTGTGTTTGTGTGTGTGTATATCACGATCACGCATCATACTAGAAAGAGATGCAATTATGAAATTCTCTGAGGAAAAATTATAGTGCGTTTCTTTTTTCACTTATTTCGATTGCTTGGCATTTTGCTAAAAAAACTACACTTTGACAGCTTCAGACAAGTGTTGCCATGCCAAGGAGTAGCAAGCGAGCACTTTCACAGTAATCAAAAGAAAGAAGACGAAAGAGACGCAGTTATGCGTTAGAATGAGATACAAATACACCGCGCTCACTCTTGCGCATAACTGCGTCCCATTCGTCTTTTGTCTTCCGTGAAATAGTGCCAAAAGAAGAAATCAAGAAATTGCAAAAAAAAATGGTTTGAGAGCGTACACGAACGAAGGTGAATTTCTTTTGAGAAATCTTCGAAAATAATGAAATAGTCGTGGTAAACCCCATCAAATGGTGTTTTTATTCATTTAAGAAGAGATCGTGTATTTTTGTTGACAATGTCCTTGTTTCGGAAGCCAAAAAAACCGATTCAGCGTCGTGTATTCACCGCTGATGATGATGAAGAGTCCGAAGCCAACGGGGAGCCCCAGGCGCCTCCGCCGCCGGTTATTAGTAGGCAGAAGAAAGAGAAGTCTGTCAAACCTGCCTGCCTGCTAAGTTTCGCTGACGAAGGTACGTAGATCAAGCTAGGAAAATCCTTTGTGTAAATTGCTTGTTTGGTTATGTTAGGTTCAAGGTAGATAGAAAGTTATAAAGCTGTTCTTCCTATTGTTGTTGTACTGTTGTACTAGTTCTTTTGTTTACAATCTGATGCTTATTAGAAAGTTATACACTTTTTTCTATTATAATGGATAAGGTAGTATTTTTTAATGAATCAGTTGAGCACTTGGAAATTTGACAAGATCTTAGAAGTGCTTCTTATTACTCTGATGATATTTTTTATGCAATTTTTTTGTATATTTGTCCTCCAGTACTAAACATTTCAATGTATTTGATTGATTTTTGTGTCCTATTTCTCTATTTAAATATTTGAATTGTTTTATTTTCTAGAAGAGGAAGTTGAGGTATTCAAGGTGAAGAAGTCAAAGCAGAGCAACAAATTGGCAAAGAGGAAAGAGAAGGAGCGCAAGAAGCCAACAGAAGATGATGTTAAGAGTAATAATGAGAACGGAGAGGTATTGGATGACAATACAAGATAATGATCATAATATTATATGAAAAAAAACCTGTTTCTTCAAACTGCTAAAGCTACTCAATTCAATTATTATTTCAGATGTAGAGATTGATATAAATGTATTGAGATTGATAACTTAAAAAGTGTCTGCCATAGTCTTGCCCAAAATTTTATTACTTTTCATTTATGAATAAGTATTTCTTTCTGCATAATTTCACTAAAATCTTAAAAGCAAATCAAACATTCACACTTTTATAATATTAGTAAGGATAACACAACAATTGCAATAACACTAAACCAATTTAATATTTCAAGCCAATGGACGTAGACAACCCACCAGCAAAGCCAAAGAAGAAAGTGACTCTTGAAGGCTTAATACTGAGTGGACGGGAAGCTTTGGCAGCTGACGGAGCGGGTGATTTGTCAGAGGAGGATGGAGATATAGAAGAGGAGGATAGCAGGGGTTTCCACCAATACCGGGCGGAGTCCGTGAGGGCTGCGCTGGCGGTCGGGGGGCATATTCCCGACGCCGCGCTGATCCACGCCGCGCGCAAGACAAGACAGCAGGTATGAGAGGTGAGGGCGCAACCCCGCCGCTGGATGAATCAATGATTGCTGGGCTGTTCGTTGCGGAAACAGGGATTGATTCGTTATGTGACCTTGATTTCTATGTTTTGATGTTGGAGAACGAAATCTTCGTTGCAGTCAATTATGCATGTAATTATAGTTTGGTTGTCATCTCATATACATTATAATTGCGGACTTTATTAGTATTTGCACACAGGTTGATCACTCAGTGTAAGTTGGTCATGAAACTGAATACCAGGGCAGTAACATGAAGTACTGTAATAAGATCACATTTAACCATCAAAACTCAATGACAAAATCTTATTGAAATTGCGTCAAATAGGATTTTCATTAGGATTTCACAATAGGTTGTGTCTTTTTTTCTTCATTATTACCACCTCCTTTAATCCCTAGTTAGGGACATAGGGCTCGCAGCATACTCCTTCATCTTGACCTATCTCTATAGACAGTTTTTTCATTTGAGAACCCTCATGTTACTAGAATTTAAAAAACAGGTGATATTGGAAATAAAAAAAAATACTTTTGATTCAATTTTATGTCATTTTCGTCCAGATATCAATGCAAGACTTTATGCCTCTTTAAAATTTTAGAGCCAAACCAGAAAATGAAAATCTTGTATATGTTTAGGGCAACAATTTCCATTATAAAATTAGTTCCATTGAAATTCCGCAATATGGTGAGGTTTTCTGTTCCGCCTTTAATATTCATAAATTTTTAATTCAATTCAATTCATTTAGCAATAGGCGCTAATAGACGAACAGACAGACACCTGAGTGATCCTATAAGTGTTCCGGTTTTTGTCGTTACGGAAACTTAATTTAAAAAACAGCATATTGTGCTATAGGTAAGGACCTGTAATTGGCTTTCTGTTTGTGGGTTATCCCTAAGTATATTATGCACGTATTATACATATAAACCTTCCTCTTGAATCAATCTATCAATATACCGCATCTAAATCCGTTGCGTAGTTTTGTAGATCTAAGCATACATAGAGACCTACAGACAGACTTTGTTTTATAATAATAATAATATTATTTGCAAAAAGACAGTACAGTGCAGATCTTATTGTGCTAGAAATAGAACTGTTGTCTTTAGCTTACATGTAAGCATTTTATAATATTTGTTAAAGTTTAAATTAAACAGTTGACAGTTCGCTTTGTATTTAGGCTCGCGAGCTAGGCGGGGACTACATTCCGGTGAAGCCGACGGACGCCAAGCCGGGCTCGCGGCTCGTGAGGGACGACGGCTCGGGGGACGAGGACGAAGACGGCAGGATCGAGGTGCGCGGCTTGGAGCTGCCCAGCGATAAACCTAAGCGTGAGTTAACCTAAACAAAGTCAACGTGATTTGTAAATCTTACTTTGAATAAACCCTTTAAATATTATTATATAGTTAGCTATTGGCAAGAGTTGGAGGAGGCCTATGCCAAAAGGCAAGAAGACAAAGAGAACAACCCAAACTAATTGTAAATAACGAATAAGTCGTCATAAAGGCTATTTTTAATTTTAATTAAGGCTATTATAGCCATCGTGCCAGCGTGAACGAACTGGTGCAGAGTCGAAGCGAATCGACGCGTCATGTTTTGACAACGATGCTCAAAAAAATTTTTCCTAAGGGAAAGGCAATGGTACTAAGCCATACAGCCAACAACGATGCTCGTATCAGCACGTCCGGATCATAGAGCCCGAACCAGTCCGTTGTGTTCGCCGTCGGACGCGCCACTGCGCCCGAGTAACGCGTGGCGATGCGCGTAATGCTCGAGCTCGACTCCAACCGAGCGTCGAAGCCCGAATGTGAGCGTCAACGCGCGTCGACGCGCGCTTCCATATTTGTATAGCACAAATGTGTACTTTAATGATGAAAGAATAGAGATGAATGAATGTGTGGGTGGAAAAACACGTCGCATCGCGTCGCTTCGACTCTGCGCCAGTGCGAAAGAGGTAAAGCCTGACCAAAGATATAAAAAACCTCGCTCGTCATATTGCGGAATTTCAATGAAACTAATTTTATAATGGAAATTGTTGCCATAAATATAAAAATTTACGCATGGCGCCCCCAGAGCAGGTTTTTTATTTCTTTGGTCAGGCTTTAAATTATAAATGTCATTTGCAAAGAGGTAGTGTAGTTTTATTGGTTATACAATGAATCTTCTGGACCAGGAGTCCTGGCTATGTTTTTAGGTTTAAAGTTTGGGGTCTTTTTAGACGATAATATTTGAACTTTGAATAATATAATTTTAACTGCCATTTAGGAACATTAATGGAAAGCTATAATATGTGAATGAGGAATTTAGATTTTTCTCTCTAGAACTGGGAATTTCGGCAATAGCTTTTGAGGATCGGCAGGCTTGGGCCTATGATACGTTGTTTAACTGTGGGTGTGAGGTTGCAGGAGGCACGGCGGCCGCGCCCACCAATCAGGAGCTGGACAGCGAGCCCGACGAGTGGGAGGAGCAGCAGATCAAGAAGGCCATGCCCGCCATCGCAGACATCACCGGTACGTGACCACTCAGCATATCCTTTTATTTCTGACACTATGTTATTAAGCAAAAAATAACCCTTATGATGAAGCCTTTTCATCGGTATGATAAAATTACAGGATATTTTTTTTCTCGTGTAGCGGGTTCGATTCCCGGTCCAACCATGTAATTGTTAAAAAATGTATAAATGCAGTTTTAATAGTTTTTAGAAATAAAATAATGTCTTCTTTCAGTAAAATGTTCTATTCTACCTACAATATTTAAGGTACTTTCCCTCCATGTGGCATAGCCGTGGGATGCCCTGTATAACGGACTAGGGGCAATAGCCACCGGCAAGCATCAGAAATCATTTATTGCATCGAATATGGTAGTCAAGGTTTTAAATAAAAGCTTCGTTCACATGTTTTGTCATGACAAAAGAATAATAATTGCATGCAATATAGTCACAAGAAATTAATCAAAATATTTTGAAAATGAGCTATCGGAAATTCGAACTTTTTTTTTATCAATCATGACAATGTGGTATGCGACACACACTGTTCCATGTGGTTGCTTTGGCGAAAATGAGGCTTAAGTTCAACACACAAATACGCTATGTTGACCCTTATATTCACAAGGTAAGCATACATTTCCATTGAGATAAAAAAGTGTTTAGTGGTGTATCGAAATATGTAAGTCTGACCAAAGAAATAAAAAACCTGCTCCGGGGGCGCCACGTGTATATTTTTACGACTATGGCAACAATTTCCCTTATAAAATTAGTTCTATGGAAATTCCGCAATATGGCGAGGTTTTTCATTTCTCTGGTCGGACTTTACGTTACGTTAGCACAAAAGTATATAATAGTACTACATACACGTTAGGAGTAAGAAATTCCCATGTTGATTTTTGAAATGACGCTTGGATCGATGCATAGTTATGTAGGGCGTGTTTGTAGGCAGGCCTCCGTCACTCCATGTACTTGCGCGCTATAAATACCTACCGCCCGGCCGAGCGGTCTCGGGCCGACCCAGGACCAATTCCCCATTCCCTAAACGTGGTAGTAGAGTGGCGCAATACGCGAGAGAGAGAGAGATGCAGCAACTACTTTTCGCCTAGCGCCGTGCGATCTGAATTGCACTTTATTATAACGGAGCTAGGGTTGCAATCTATATGAATGATGTCGCCTAGTGCAGCTTCTGTAGGGACTACTATTTGGTATTGTGTGTTGTAGGCGAGGCGGGTATGGAGCTGAACCCGTTCAGCGTGGCGCCTCCCCCCCCGCGGCTGTTCGACGCCCCCCCGCACCTCCGCCCGCTGCCCCCGCTCGCCGCCGCCAGCGCGAGCGGACTCGTGGAAGCGCTTACCACACGGTATGTTTATTTTTAAGGAAAACCAACAGCTAACAATAGTAAACTAGAAAGCATGATTGCAAAACAAACAGCCAATTACAGGTTTTCACTAATAAGTATGCATCAATGAATCCCGACAAAAGAGATTGAAAACCCCGCCATGTTGCGGAATTAAATGGAACTAATCTTACTACTGAGCTCTGCCGTTAGCTGTAGAGCTCGCGATTTTGTTAAAAAAATATTTTTTTCTTTTGTGCTCCCTTCAGGCTGCGTTTCCAGCAGAGATAAAGAACAAAAAGAATCTTTGCAGTGATGGAGGCCAGGTAAGTGGAGCATTGCTGTTGGATCTTTACAAACACATTCCTCGCTACGCATCCTCGCTTATCTCTGGTGGAAACGCAGCTAGCTTACTAAAACTCTGCTCGTCCCGCTAAGCGGGCTACACACGCTCAGTTTAAACTTAAAAAAGAGCATGTGTCTCTTCGCGGTCTTGGCAATCATTGTGTTTCGAACTTGCTTGCAAAATTACACGTGTATCGGTTGAGAAATGCAACTACAACATCCGCAGTAGAACTTGCTAGCTGGCAACCCCAATAAGACCGTCGTCATAAAGAAAGAATAACAATAAGAAACTTTATTAATAGCTACAATCCATCATGTACACTAAACTAGGTGAAATAAAAAATTCACTAACAATCGTTGTTAACAGCGGACCCTGCAAAAAACGTCGCTGGTATCGGGGGGCTATTTTTTTAAATTCAATAAAACTGATTGTGCAGAAAGATGAAGTGACAGAATGACAGGCAAGTATTTTTGCCGAAGCTGAAACAGAGATGCAATGCGATTTGCCAAACACGCTAGAAAACATGAGAAAACCTCAGAGTAGATTTTCTCGTAATTTCTTCCAGATAACCTTAAAAAACTATAGTTTAACTTTGGCTGCTAATTTATATTTGTAAAAACCCTACGGTGCGCCTGAAAACTTAAAAATATTCGCCTATTTGGAGCTATTTAAGTAAAAATGGACGCAACATCTGAGCGGAGCATTGCAGGGCACCCAGGGAACCAGGGCCAGGGCAAGGCTGGTTCACGGGCAAAGATACGACCGCTACTTTTCAGCATTCAAAGTGAATGAAATATTTATATAATGTTACTCAAATTTGATCTGATTCCAGGTTGCAAGAGTTAAAATCGGAGCGCTCGAGCACGGCGGCTCGAGTGGAAGAGTTGAAAGACAGGCTGCTGACGGCGGCGCGCGTCCGGGAGAGCCGCAGCGCGCGGTGCGGAGCCCTGGACGCGGCCTACAAGCGGGCGCAGGCCGCGCGGGGCTACATCACCGACCTCATCGAGTGCCTTGATGAAAAGGTCAGTTACTGTTCAGTCTCTTTGTTTATTTATTTTCCGCCGCGGCACCACCCGCGTTAAAGGTTTTTCCCGTGGGAATGAGGTATTTTCCCGCGGTGAAAGGAATCATATGTTACTCAGGGTGAATGTAGCTTTCTAATGGTGAAAGAATTTTTTATATCGGCACAGTAGTTTTTAAGTTTATTCATTACAAACATACACACACACACACACACACACAAAAAAAAACAAATCTCTCCTCTTTATAATATTAGTATGATTTACTAGCTTTCCGCCGCGGCTCCGCCAATGCCGGGAATGAGGCATTTTCTCGCGGTAAAAGGTAGCCTATGCGTTTTTTTGATGTATAAGCATACATAGGCTACCTTTTACCGCGAGAAAATGCCTCATTCCCGGCATTGGCGGAGCCGCGGCGCGGAGCTGCTTATACATCAAAATAACGCATAGGCTACCTTTTACCGTTATATATTATTGTAAAGTTCGACACACAACTCAAAAATTACGATCGTCTGGCGTAACCCTAAGGCCTATTTGCCCTGATTTTGTTTTAAAGTATTGTTTTCACATTTCATAAAGCGAAGCTCATTTGACTAGCCAGTTAGCGTCCCTTTTCTTCTTGTTCGGGGTACTTTAATATCCACGAACCTGCCAGTGCTGTTCAAACTATTATCGCATCGCCTCTTTAAATTTTTAAGAGTTTATTGAAGAATTAAGATTAGTGCGAGACGAGAGACAGCCTTGACTTGAGAAAATTTTATATCTTCATTAAAATTTGGCGTCGAAAAGTGATTTGTAAAATCAGTAAGATCGAATCGAATAAAAAACCTTTTGACTTTTGATCTTTTTTGTCAATAATCCTTGTTGTGTCCCAGATGCCGATGCTGGAAGCCCTGGAGGCGCGCGCGCTGGCTCTGCACCGGCGGCGCTGCTCCTTCCTCACAGAGCGGAGGCGGGCCGACGTGCGCGACCAGGCGCAGGACGTGATGGCGGCCGCTGGTAACACACACACACACACACACACACACACACAGAGAGCGGAGGCGGGCCGACGTGCGCGACCAGGCGCAGGACGTGATGGCGGCCGCTGGTAACACACACACACACACACACACACACAGAGCGGAGGCGGGCCGACGTGCGCGACCAGGCGCAGGACGTGATGGCGGCCGCTGGTAACACACACACACACACACACACACACAGAGCGGAGGCGGGCCGACGTGCGCGACCAGGCGCAGGACGTGATGGCGGCCGCTGGTAACACACACACACACACACACACACACAGAGCGGAGGCGGGCCGACGTGCGCGACCAGGCGCAGGACGTGATGGCGGCCGCTGGTAACACACACACACACACACACACACACACACAGAGCGGAGGCGGGCCGACGTGCGCGACCAGGCGCAGGACGTGATGGCGGCCGCTGGTAACACACACACACACACACACACACACACACAGAGCGGAGGCGGGCCGACGTGCGCGACCAGGCGCAGGACGTGATGGCGGCCGCTGGTAACACACACACACACACACACACACAGAGCGGAGGCGGGCCGACGTGCGCGACCAGGCGCAGGACGTGATGGCGGCCGCTGGTAACACACACACACACACACAGAGCGGAGGCGGGCCGACGTGCGCGACCAGGCGCAGGACGTGATGGCGGCCGCTGGTAACACACACACACACACACACACACACACACAGAGCGGAGGCGGGCCGACGTGCGCGACCAGGCGCAGGACGTGATGGCGGCCGCTGGTAACACACACACACACACACACACACACACAGAGCGGAGGCGGGCCGACGTGCGCGACCAGGCGCAGGACGTGATGGCGGCCGCTGGTAACACACACACACACACACACACACACACACAGAGCGGAGGCGGGCCGACGTGCGCGACCAGGCGCAGGACGTGATGGCGGCCGCTGGTAACACACACACACACACACACACAGAGCGGAGGCGGGCCGACGTGCGCGACCAGGCGCAGGACGTGATGGCGGCCGCTGGTAACACACACACACACACACACACACACACACAGAGCGGAGGCGGGCCGACGTGCGCGACCAGGCGCAGGACGTGATGGCGGCCGCTGGTAACACACACACACACACACACACACAGAGCGGAGGCGGGCCGACGTGCGCGACCAGGCGCAGGACGTGATGGCGGCCGCTGGTAACACACACACACACACACACACACACACACAGAGCGGAGGCGGGCCGACGTGCGCGACCAGGCGCAGGACGTGATGGCGGCCGCTGGTAACACACACACACACACACACACACACACACAGAGCGGAGGCGGGCCGACGTGCGCGACCAGGCGCAGGACGTGATGGCGGCCGCTGGTAACACACACACACACACACACACACACACACAGAGCGGAGGCGGGCCGACGTGCGCGACCAGGCGCAGGACGTGATGGCGGCCGCTGGTAACACACACACACACACACACACAGAGCGGAGGCGGGCCGACGTGCGCGACCAGGCGCAGGACGTGATGGCGGCCGCTGGTAACACACACACACACACACACACACACACACAGAGCGGAGGCGGGCCGACGTGCGCGACCAGGCGCAGGACGTGATGGCGGCCGCTGGTAACACACACACACACACACACACACACACACAGAGCGGAGGCGGGCCGACGTGCGCGACCAGGCGCAGGACGTGATGGCGGCCGCTGGTAACACACACACACACACACACACACACACACAGAGCGGAGGCGGGCCGACGTGCGCGACCAGGCGCAGGACGTGATGGCGGCCGCTGGTAACACACACACACACACACACACACACACACACAGAGCGGAGGCGGGCCGACGTGCGCGACCAGGCGCAGGACGTGATGGCGGCCGCTGGTAACACACACACACACACACACACAAACAGATACAAACATTTTGTTCAGCATAGGGACACGTTTCACAATTGAATTGTACAGCATAAGGACACGTTTCACAATTGAAAAATATAATAAACAAGCTTTTCGCGCGCGTTAAGTTTTTCCCGTGGGAATGAGGCATTTTCCCGCGGTAAAAGGTAGCCTATGTTACTCAGGGTGAATGTAGCTTTGTAATGTTGAAAGAATTTTTGAAATCGGTACTATAGTTTTTGAATTTATTCTTAACACACACAATATTACAAATCTTTCCTCCTTATAATATTAGTATGATTAAAAATGAAGACTTAGAAACGTGTTCAACGTGTGTTTAACTTAGAACTTGTCTTTCAGTGAGCTATATTTTGATGTATGTATTTCTATATGACACCAGCTCGTCCGGGCGCCGCGAAGCCAGTGGACACGGAGGACAAGATCCGGCGCGCGGCGGAGCGAGAGGGCAGGCGCAGAGCGAGACGGCTGATGCGCGAGCAGGCCGCCGCTACCGCCGGGGCCGCCGTGCGACACAGGTAGCCAGGCCTAGCTTACAGAGACCACTCCCCCTCTAGGAGTGGGGGGTCGTTACTCACTTAGTACCACAGAAGAAAATAAAAGTACTAAACCGTACAGAAATGACACCAAAATGAGTTCCCCGCCCGATATAGCGCCCCACGCCCCGCCCTGCACGGTGGTGTTCTGTTCAGTGGTGTTTTACATAGCGCCTAGCGCCATTGACTTGTAGTTAATATTCAGTTGTTATTCAAAAAGAGGTAGCTTCGAGCATTACGTTGAAGGAGCAAATCCGTTATCTATTAAATAATAGAACTGTAAAGGTCGAAAATCTGTACAAAAAAAAAATAAAACCCGTCAGGGAGATGTAAGAAGTGACGTAGAACATATCCAGTTTTTTTTTTTATTTGTTTGTTTCTCTTTTGGTCTGTTTGTACGGGCTAATCTCCGAAACTGTAGGACCGATTGGAATGAAATTTTGCATGGTGGTATCTTATATCCCCGGTCAACATCTTGGATAATTTTGATCGCGGAAAATTAAAGAGTTCCCAGGGGATAGTTAAAAATTACTCCGGAAAAATCTGAAAAGAAAGCGGGCGTAGACGCGGGCAGTTTTTTTTTACCTATGATTGTGTCGAAAAATTACGACGAATCAAGCTTCACCGGACTTGAACGCGGGCAGACAAGTTATTAGTAAAGGAAAATGTTCAATGATGTTTAACATTTCCAGAGACGGCGATTCGAGCGATGACTCCTTACCGCCCGCCGAGGGACAACACTCGCAGACCGAGAGAGGTAATGTAGCTATTTAACCCTATAAGAAAAGAAAGAAAGAAAGAAAGAAAACAACAACAACAACAACTTCACGAAATGCATTCGATTTCGACTTTTTGTTGAGGGCATCAGTGGCGGCTGGTGCCTCACAGACCCGGTGGTGCACTGCATAAATATGTATATCTTAGGGAATAATTACGAAATAAAAGTTGACTCCTGTTTCCGTCAAATAGCTTCTCCACCAAAAATAACACAGGGTAAGCAAAAAAAAACAAACCAATTCACATTCACATAACCACTTCTTTTTATCATACATTTCACTTTTGAAAGTTCCAATGAACGATTTATTTTTAGTTTTACACTCTTGTTTTAGATTGAGAAAAACCAAGGCGGTCCCGCTGATGATCCAGTTTATTTTGATAAGTCCTATTGTTTTTAATAAAGTCAATATATTACTTTAAACACTCATTTTTTGCACATAATTCGTACCAATTTTTCGTAAACAAGTAATGAATAACGCTTTACCAAAACAAATTAATGCACACGCGCGAGATTACTGGCAAACAGTGACAAGTGTACGGTCAAGTCAAGCAAGGGGGGTCAAGGCCTTGGGTCATACGAGCGCGAACTTCCGTATTCTCTCGGTAATTTTCGGAAGCGGTCGCGCGTGCGGCGCACGAACTATCCAAAAATTCCAATACATTTTGTACCAAGCATCTTCCGTCTCACGCGCCGGGCAGTTTGCATCGCGTTTCATACAAGTTGTAGGAGCTGTCTGCGTGCGCTTTACCGAGCGCACGGAGACATTTTTGTTTAAGCAATAATGAGATCTAATGTCTTTACAGTAGCAACTAGAACTACTTGACTCGCATATGATCGTAAAACAGATGTTACGTACGATAACAATGTGATGTTTTATGATTTTTTTGTAGAATGCCGGTATGAATGGATACCTACCTAATTGTTGTGAAAGTTTATAGTAATCTAGGGGCGCGTTCAGTGGCTTCGTACGAGTGCACTCGAGCGCGCTCTAACCGTTCCGTGGCTCGGTGAAATTTTACCCTGACAGCTGTCAGAGCGTAGTTTCACCCGTTCCGTGGCTCAGAGCGAAACAACCAAACAACCGTCTAATGAGATGGTTAATTTTTACTCTGACAGCTATTTGACGTTTAAAGCTTGCAATTTATGTCAAAGTCAAAAGACTCAAAAAGCCCGCCATTTTGTTTCGTAGTTACTTTATAATAATTTTATTAAATTTGTATATCACAGGCGTCTAATACGTCTGTAATGTATATAAAAGTGGAAAAAAATAGAGACAGGAGAAGAATTTTCTCTCGTTAAATATTTGAGGTTATAAAAACAACTCGATCGTTCAGTGGCTCGGTTGCAACTCAAACGGGTTAAAATTTAACCGAACAACTACGCTCGAAGCGACTGAACGCACTCCTGGTATTTTAAATAATTTTGAAAATGGTGGTGCAGCGCACGAGCGCACTTAAGGTACAACCGCCACTGGAGGGCATAAGGTTAAATTAAGGTGGCAATATAGTATCCACTGCCTTGTAAAGGTTTAAAGTTCAACCACAAATATAAAATCCTCGCCATAGTGCGGAAATTTATGGAACTAAATCTAATAGGATGGTTTTTATATAGGCGATTGTTGCTAGAAATACTAAAACATGAAATGTTCAGCAATAAGGCCGTCTACGTGTACACTTTCTATCCTGTATACGGATGGGCTAGGAGTCAATGAATGAAAGACGTGCTTACAGTTCTGAAGTCTATATTGAACTGCTAATCGAATAATATCATACACAATATAGTAAGTATACATAATAGTGTATTAGGTATTACAGTACACCTGTTTGTGAATCATACTGTACTGTTTTTTCTAGTGTGCAATAAGGTATATAGTATTCAATTTCCTTCACGATGTTTTCTGTATCGTTGCTCTCGGCCGTAGTCCCCGCCCCCTCTCCCCTCCCTAGACGCGTTGGTACATCACTACTCTGGGGTACAGCCCGAAGAGAATCCGCAAGTCCGGTGAAGCTTGATTGGTCGTATCTTTTCGACACAAGCGTAGGTCAATTTGAAAAAAAAACAATATATTTGTAGCAAAACCTGACCTGAGAAATCATAAACCCGATCCGGGGCCGTCACGAAAATATTTTTGTATTTATGGCAACTATTTCCCTTATATAAAGCCTGACCAAAGAAATAAAAATCCTCGCCATATTGCGGAATTTCAATAGAACTAATTTTATTATGGAAATTGTTGCCATAAACATAAAAACATACATGTGGCGCCCCCAGGAGCAGGTTTTTTATTTCTTTGGTCAGGCTTTTACCCTTATTAAAGGTAATCACATTAATTTGTCTTTGTACCCTCAAACACAAAGCTGAAAAACAATGTTTTTTTTAAAATGCTATGCCCTAGAGTTTGGCTATTGAAAGTAGACAATGCAAAAACGCGGCAAATTTGAAAAAAATCATCGTGGCAACCCTGAACCGTGTATTGTTGTGTGGTATGGTATGGTATTGACACAGTAGACTCAGAACAGTAAGTTATCTCCATGCCAACTGGCCGCATCGGTTTGAATGTGAGCGCGCCGGCACGCACACGCTTGCATTTAGTCCATACTGCTGCCCCCTTATTGTATGCTAGTGTGTGCGTGACAGCGCGTGCCTACACGGCGCGCGGCGCGGACGCACACATTCAAACCGACAGCGGCACGTTTGTATGAACATATAACTTACTGGTTTTACTGTAATATAACCGTGTATTGTGTGTTATGGTGTGGTACAGAGGCGATCCGTCAGCTGTCCGTGTCGCTATTCTCTGACGCCCTGCGCGCGTGGCGCTCGATGCGCGGCGTGTGCGCGCGGCTGTCGCGCTGGCGGCGGCAGGAGCCCGCGCTATATACTGACGCGTACGTCGCGGACTGCCTGCCCAAACTACTCGCGCCATACGTCAGGCATCAGGTATAAAAATAAAAAAAAGTATTTGGGCTTTTCACACATCTTTAAACAAGCTAGTGACAGATGTCTTTTTTTAAACCATAATGCCTGTATCAGGAGACACCGCTCTTCCACACATTTGCACATTCTTATACAGGGCGTCCCACGGCTATGCCACATGGAGGGAAAGTACCTTAAAAATTGTAGGTAGAACATTTTACTGAAAGAAGACATTATTTTATTTCTAAAAACTATTAAAACTGCATTCATACATTTTTTAATAATTACATGGTTGAACCGGGAATCGAACCCGCTGCATGAGGAAAAAAAAACACCCTGTAGTTTTATCATACCGATCGAAAGGCTTCATCATAAGGGTTATTTTTTGCTAAATAACATAGTGTCAGAAATAAAAGAAAGATCATGAATTTTAACATTTGATGTGGGCGCCGAGATTTTTTTTATGCATGGGGTTACTAGCGACCCGCCCCGGCTCCGCACGGGAAAATGGTTATTGTGGGTTATCCTTTAGTATATTATGCATGTATTATACATATAAACCTTCCTCTGGAATCAGTCTATCTATTACAATCAAAATCCGTCGCGTAGTTTTAAAGACAGGGAGTGAAATAATCAAAAGAGTGCGACTTTGTATTCAATAGCGTATTAATAAAATTGATAAATTTTGTATTAAAAATGTTAAAATACATAGTCTTCCTTTTATTTCTGACACTATGTTATTTAGCAAAAAATAACCCTTATGATGAAGCCTTTCGATCGGTATGATAAAACTACAGGATATTTTTATTTCTCGTATAGCGGGTTCGATTCCCGGTTCAACCATGTAATTATTAAAAAATGTATGAACGCAGTTTTAATAGTTTTTAGAAATAAAATAAAGTCTTCTTTCAGTAAAATGTTCTATCTACAATATTTAAGGTACTTTCCCTCCATGTGGCATCGCCGTGGGACGCCCTGTATACTACTCGTAGATTCCAGCCTAAGTACTAAATTGTTACACTAATAGCTAATTTATGACAAATTTATGGTATGGTGAACTTCTTTGGATTCAAATTACGAGTACAAAGCCAAAGACTGACAAATTCTGAACTCGCCACAAAAGAATATGTAACTGACATAACTTACCCCTGTTTGCACTAAACTTATCTTAGGCTTTTCATAGTTAAGAAAGATCTAAGCTAGTTAAAGCTTAAAAAAAGAATTAGTTTTCAAACCTACAGTTTGAAGAAGCTGAATCTTGGCGGGATTCAGAGTTTGGGCTTCTGGGGGAGAGCTTATGTGCTCTCACCATTCGTGTCCTCTTAGTGACGAGAGCATCACATTCACGAAGGATGTGGAATGGAACATCCTTTTTGAATATGTCTTCGTCTGCACCTGTGCTTGCTTTCTGCTTCGTGAGCGCGGAGGTAAAATTAAAGGAAGTATAAAAATACTAACCCTTTTTTAAATCCTGTATTTTTTGTTTTACATGAATTTATAACATTATATTCCAGTTAATCCTATGGAACCCCCTAGCCGACGAGGACAACGAAGATTACGAGCGAATGGAGTGGTACAAAACGCTGTGTATGTACGGCGTGACGTCACCGGAGCACAGCGACTCCTCCAGCGGCAGCGGGGACGAGGGGGGCGCGGGAGGGGACGGGGGAGGGGGCGCGGCGCGGGGGGCGGCCGTCACCGAGGGGAGCGTGCGGGGGGACCCAGATCTGATGCTCGTGCCCAATATATTGGCCAGAGTGCTTATACCTAAACTTACAGGTGAGGTTAACGCCCGCATTGTTTACTGGCTCTGATTGTATCTATATATTTGCTTGAAGAAAACACAATTTGGTTGTAACTTCCTTATATTTTGCAAGACACATTAAACTAGTACAAAAATCACCGTATCGGATGAGACGCGAATAAAGACAGACGCGAACTGTCTGTTTGACACGAATATAAAATATTTGTTGTTGGTGTTGCCAACACCGTGGGAATGACGTTCTGTAACTTTCCAGTCCCCGACTTATCTCTGTTTGTGTAAAAAATCGGGTCAATCCGTCGCTTAGTGTCACTTGATGTAGAATACTGTTGAAACTAAGTTGAGTACTCTCGTGAGATAACAAGAGATTTGCGAGAATAACTATGTGTTTACTGAGATTTGAAATTCATTTTAACAACATGTGTGACGTTCCACGTGCAAAGATGCCTTATAGCGGGTTTTAGTACAAAGAAAATCTTTTTGGATTTGAAAAGCTTATTAGTTGCTGATTACACGAATATGCGTAACTCATTACCGACCATAAGGTACCTTTGCACGTGGAACGGCACATATTTTCGGCCATTAAAGTGAGGATCAAAAATATTTAGTTCTAGTCTGACATATAAAATCACTAGCGACCGAAAGCGAAAATGGTTATTGTGGGTTATCCTTCAGTACATTATGCATGTATTATACATATAAACCTTCCTCTTGAATCACTCTATCTATTAAAAAAAACCGCATCAAAATCCGTTGCGTAGTTTTTAAGATTTAAGCGTACAAAGGGAGGGACATAGGGACAGAGAAAGCGACTTTATTTTATAATATGTAGTGATATAAAATGTTATTTATTAAATGTTATGTATTTTTGTATCACAGAGTTAGTAGAACACGCGTGGGATCCAATGTGCGTGCGCGCGTGCATCAGACTGAGACAGCTGATAGTGAAGCTGAGCGCCGTGCCCGAAGCAACTCCAGCGCTGCAGCGCTTGGCCGCCGCCGTGAAGGCTAGACTCACCGGCGCTTTACACGCCGACGTGTTCCTACCAGCCTTGCCGCCGCAGTGAGTATATAACATGAAGCAACTCCAGCGCTGCAGCGCTTGGCCGCCGCCGTGAAGGCTAGACTCACCGGCGCTTTACACGCCGACGTGTTCCTACCAGCCTTGCCGCCGCAGTGAGTATATAACATGAAGCAACTCCAGCGCTGCAGCGCTTGGCCGCCGCCGTGAAGGCTAGACTCACCGGCGCTTTACACGCCGACGTGTTCCTACCAGCCTTGCCGCCGCAGTGAGTATATAACATGAAGCAACTCCAGCGCTGCAGCGCTTGGCCGCCGCCGTGAAGGCTAGACTCACCGGCGCTTTACACGCCGACGTGTTCCTACCAGCCTTGCCGCCGCAGTGAGTATATAACATGAAGCAACTCCAGCGCTGCAGCGCTTGGCCGCCGCCGTGAAGGCTAGACTCACCGGCGCTTTACACGCCGACGTGTTCCTACCAGCCTTGCCGCCGCAGTGAGTATATAACATGAAGCAACTCCAGCGCTGCAGCGCTTGGCCGCCGCCGTGAAGGCTAGACTCACCGGCGCTTTACACGCCGACGTGTTCCTACCAGCCTTGCCGCCGCAGTGAGTATATAACATGAAGCAACTCCAGCGCTGCAGCGCTTGGCCGCCGCCGTGAAGGCTAGACTCACCGGCGCTTTACACGCCGACGTGTTCCTACCAGCCTTGCCGCCGCAGTGAGTATATAACATGAAGCAACTCCAGCGCTGCAGCGCTTGGCCGCCGCCGTGAAGGCTAGACTCACCGGCGCTTTACACGCCGACGTGTTCCTACCAGCCTTGCCGCCGCAGTGAGTATATAACATGAAGCAACTCCAGCGCTGCAGCGCTTGGCCGCCGCCGTGAAGGCTAGACTCACCGGCGCTTTACACGCCGACGTGTTCCTACCAGCCTTGCCGCCGCAGTGAGTATATAACATGAAGCAACTCCAGCGCTGCAGCGCTTGGCCGCCGCCGTGAAGGCTAGACTCACCGGCGCTTTACACGCCGACGTGTTCCTACCAGCCTTGCCGCCGCAGTGAGTATATAACATGAAGCAACTCCAGCGCTGCAGCGCTTGGCCGCCGCCGTGAAGGCTAGACTCACCGGCGCTTTACACGCCGACGTGTTCCTACCAGCCTTGCCGCCGCAGTGAGTATATAACATGAAGCAACTCCAGCGCTGCAGCGCTTGGCCGCCGCCGTGAAGGCTAGACTCACCGGCGCTTTACACGCCGACGTGTTCCTACCAGCCTTGCCGCCGCAGTGAGTATATAACATAAAGCAACCCAGCGCTGCAGCGAAAGATTGTAAAGTCTGACCAAAGAAATAAGAAACCTCGCCATATTGCGGAATTTCAATGGAACTAATTTTATAAGGGAAATTGTTGCCATAGTCTTAAAAATATACACGTGGCGCCCCTAGAGCAGGTTTCTTATTTCTTTGATCTGCATCTTTGATGTACTATGTAAGTAGCGACAGGCTCGAGAACTGTCAAACGAGACATAGTGACAGAACTACTATGGCTCTAATGTCACTATGTAGCGTTTGACAGCTTCTCGAGCCTGTCGCTACTTACATAGTAGGGGGGGCAGGTTTTATATTCTTGTTTTATTTCCGCTATTAGTTCCGAGAATGTTCTTGTTTGTTTAGGGTCGTTCGGCAACTCGTCCCAAAACAAACTCGTCCTAATCGTAGTTCCAGTCCAGAAAGTTCGTTTTCCCAATGGGACGAGTTGCCGAACGACTCTTTGTTTACTGTGAACTGGGTATGTGTGTAGGATAATGGAGGGTCCCGGCAGGTTGTTCTGGCGGCGCTGCCTGGGGGCCGGCGTGCGGCTGCTGCGCTCCGCCCTCGCGCTCACCCCCCCGCCCGCGCCGCTGCACGCACACACCGCCGTCACGCAGCTCATAGGTAGGACACACGCATACATACACAAACACACATAAACGCCCACGCTGCCGTCACGCAGCTCATAGGTAGGACACACGCATACATACACAAACACACATAAACGCCCACGCTGCCGTCACGCAGCTCATAGGTTACACGCACACACACACACACATAAACGCCCACGCTGCCGTCACGCAGCTCATAGGTTACACGCACACACGCGCACACACACGCACCCACTGCAGGATAGTAACCCCTTTTATTGAATACCTTACAAGATAGTACCATTAAATAGTCAAAGTCAAAGTCAAATAGTGTTTATTCAAAGTAAGATTTCACAAATCATTTTTTGACGTCAGGGCGGGTTCACAATTTGGCTGTCTTCTGTGGAGAAGAACCCGCCGGAAGAAACTCCACAGGCGTTGCATCTTTTCAAAATATTTTTACATAGGTAATTATTATTTTATACAATTTGATTAATATAACAAAGAGTGCAGCCGAAATATGAAATTAAAGGAAGGCAACCAGTCAAAGTAGAAAAACTAAACTATACAAACAATAAAACAATCGGCAATCGACTAGAGCAGACCAGTCCCCCCAAGCAGCACCACGTTCACGGGTTTGACGTATGGGACAGCCATCGCCGGGCTCAACCATATTAGAGGGAACCCAACGACCCGGCCCACACGCCACCGCAAGTCAGGACACTTTAGTGAGCATGAATACTCAGTCAGCCAGATGTTATCACGACAATCTAATTAATGGCTTCCCAATTGCATAGTCGACCGCACTACAATGTTGCACAATTACGTAGGTTTTTACAAACAAATTTTAGTAATAATATTACCTTAGATTAAGCACAGCGTTTCTCGTGTCGAGCTGAAGTCTCTACACACCAAGCTTTCTTATCATTCAAATATTCATCCAATCCATAGTACGCATTCTTACATAGATGCCGTTTCACGTGGCATTTAAACCTTTTTTCTGGAAGATTTACAATATCATCAGGTATTTTATTATAGTAGCGTACACAGAGCCCCACGAAAGAAGTACTGACTTTAGCCAATCTATAGTTATCACGAGCTAGTTTATTTCCATTTCTAGTATTACGTTTGTGAATATCAGAATTCTTTTTAAATTCGTGGATATTTTTCCTAACGTACATAATATTTGCGTAAATATATTGGCACGGAACTGTCAAGATGTCTATTTCTTTAAACAGTTCTCTAAGTGATTCCCGACAGCGAAGTTGGTATATTGCCCTAATGGCTCTTTTCTGCAAAATAAAAACTGTGTTAATATCGGATGCCCTGCCCCACATTAAGATACCATAAGACATTATACTATGAAAGTAACTGAAATAAACCAACCTAGCTGTTGCTATGTCTGATAACTGTCTGATTTTCCTCACTGCATACGCAGCCGAGCTAAGCCTCCCCGACAGAGAAGATATATGAGGACTCCATTGTAGTTTAGCGTCAATAGTTATACCTAAGAAGACTGTACTGTCTACCAGATCAAGCCGTTCATTATTTAACACAATGTCACCCCTACAGCTGTTCACATTTGGTAAAGTAAATTTGATGCACTTAGTCTTCTTTGCGTTTAATACCAGGTTGTTAGCAGTAAACCAGTTATGAACCTGTTGAAGAGTGCTATTTATTTCATTATATTGAGGTGATCTTCGGTTTAGTTTAAAAATAAGAGAAGTGTCATCCGCAAATAATACAATGTTCGACAAATTTTGAACTACGCATGGCAAATCATTAATATATACTAAGAATAAAAAAGGTCCTAATATGGAACCTTGCGGCACACCCATTTTTACTAAAGATCCCTTGGATTTCATTTCATTTATTTGTACCTTTTGAATCCTGCCCTCTAAGTAGGACTGAACTAGTTTAAGTGCACTATTTCTGACCCCATAATGTTTTAATTTGAGCAATAGGGTTTCATGTTGAACACAATCAAATGCTTTTGAAAGGTCACAGAAGACACCTATGCAATCGTAAGAATCTTCCCATGCGTCAAAGATATGCTTTATGAGTGCAACACTTGCGTCCGTGGTAGAACGTCCCTTTGTAAATCCGAATTGCTGTTTGTGCAGTAAGCAATGTTTATTAAAATGAGACAGCAATTGGTTAAGTATGATTTTTTCAAATACTTTACTAAGGACTGGTAGAATAGATACCGGTCTAAAATTACTAGGATCGCTCTTATCACCTGTTTTGAACAAGGGTATTACTTTACTATATTTCATTAAATCTGGGAAGACCCCTTCATCTACACATGTGTTAAAGATGGAGGCAAGATAAGGCGCTAGCGTGTCAATTACTTTACTACAAGCCTTAACAGACATTCCCCATATATCTTCCGTACCCTTTACTTTAATTTCCTTAAATGCTTTAATAATAGTGTTTGCATTTACATGTTTGAATTTAAATTCATCTGTACAGGTTTTTACATGGTTTTCAAGTATTGAAGCAGAGACAAGAGGTGAAGAATTTAGCAGTTCTGTTGTTTTTATTGGAATATTAGTAAAGAAATTCTCAAATTCTTGTGCTACCTCAATGTTAGAATTAACAGGCCCTTTATCTGAATTTAAAACCAAGTCATTATCGCGTTGTTTAGTTTTTCCTGTTTCGCTGTTAATAATATTCCAAACTGTCTTTATTTTATTGTCAGAACTTTTAATCTTATTACTTATATAATTCGCTTTAGCGGTTAAACAGACTCTCTTAAAAGTTTTTGAATACATCCTAACATAATTATTTAATCTGTCACAATTTGTGTAGCTTTTCATTTCATATAGCTCAAACAATTTATCTCTACTTTTCCTAATACCAGGAGTTGCCCAATCACTAAATTTAAATGACTTGCCAACGCTTTTATTTTGAATTTGGAATATTTTGTTATATTCATCAGACACCACGGAGAAAAAATTTGCATATATCTCATTATCATTATATAATAATTCTTTTTTTGTCTAGGACTTTATGTCCTCTAGACGAATCCTCGTTTGTCAAAATTAGATAAGCAGTATAGTGAGGGAACAGATGAACATACATACATACCGGTCAAAATCATAACCACAAAATAAAAATACGACAAGTAGCTAAAAATTTGGAAGGTGGCAACACTGACCAAAAATTTGGTTAACTACCGGTAGTCTACGGAATTTTCACATCTATAGTCGTACCTTTTCGACACAAGCATAGGTCAATTAAAAAAAGCGGTTGTCTGTAAAGTCGGTTTACTGACGATAGTTGAACGTGACAACAATTGTGCCTATTTGTCGCTCTTTCCGCGCTCTCGCTTGCACTTCAAGCCTTAAATGGAACGCCTCAGCCGCGCGGTAACGCCGCATTGCGTCATGTTTTTTCGTGCGTGCAGCCGGCTCCAGGGAATTATAAGACGTCACGTTAAAAATCCAATTTATTTATTGATTTTGTTTATTTAGGAACAAACAGTCGTGTACAAATATCAGTTTAAATCTAATAATAATATAAACAGACCTACAGTTCCCTATATAGTAATATAAAACTTAATACACTATACAGGATTTGGCTAAATAACACATCAACAATTCGTATGCTCATAAATTTGTTTTAAAAAACAGTTTAAACTAGGACTAAATATATCTATGTCTGAATATATATCGTTATATAATCTACAACTTCTTCTTAGATAACTGCTATTTGCTACATAACAGGTGCTGCTCGAAGCTATGGAAAACAAATTCAATGGTTTTTTGCAGCAAGTGCGTTCCAGTCTGCGAGGAACACGAATACAAATTTCTTGGAGTAATTTGCCATTTGATTGCCCCCCAGAGACGCTGTGCTGCGCGGCAGGCGCGGCGCCCCCGACCCACATGTGTACCGCGTGCGTGTGGCTGGCCGAGACCCTGCCGCGCTCCGGAGCCCTGCGCGCCACAGCCCTGCGCCGCATCGCGCAGTTAGCCGCGCTCGCACAGTCGCGCCTGCAGTCAGATAACCCGCTGCACTTGTGAGTACACTACTTGAATACACTTTATGTACGTGCAAACACGTACATTATTGAATTTCAGCAGTATTCAATTTATTTAAAACAGTTTGAATTAGGGAAAATGCAAAAGGCAAATGTACAGGGAGACCCGACCCCAGTTGAACTGGGAACATGGAATGGACAAAGAAGGAGGAGTTTGAATTAGGGAATCAAGCTAGATATACGTTTTATCAGTCTTTTAATTGAAGCGAAAAAATTTTAACCTTAGAGTATATGTATATAGTATAAATAAATATAGAGCACGCGCACCGCTCCGCTGCCTTTATGCCAAGCGTAAGCAGATGTTCTATGGGCGGTGAAATCAATACCATTTTTCTTTTTGGATTTGTTCCCCGAGTCATGTTTGCAACTTATCCCTGCACATTTCACTATTACTTATTTTCACCGGGAAAAACAATCAGCTCCGATAATCATTTGCTACTAAACGAACACGCTGAAGATATTCGGACTGTGCAAACCCGTGCTTACGGTGTGTACTTGATAAGGCGTGCTTTATGCCTACCACATTTTTTAATTTATACTCTAACTTTGAAGCATTTAGTTCGGGCAAAGACTCCATATCGTTTTTCCTTGGCTATTCGCACCACTGAGGCACAGACCAACAGACGGTGTCTATTTACAAAAATAATATGTATACTAATAATTGATATTGTTTTATAACAGGAAAGCGCTGGAGCAAGCTAGGAACGTGATAGCGGACGCGAAGGCGGCGGCCGAATGACCGTGACGTCACACCGCGCGAGGGAGCCCTGCTCGTACATTGACGGTGCCTTCCACCAGAGGTGCGCTGTGCTGCGCTGCTATGGATGCGTTTGATATCCACCAATCATATTCATTGGTGCACATAGCACAGCACCGGTGGAAACGGATTCAGCTTTTTAAGCTATGCGTGCTATGGATGCGTGCTATAGATGTGTGCTATGGATGCTTGCTATGCCCTCGCCGCTTTCCTACTATCGTAGGGGTATCGATAAATCGCATAGCTCGAGCTGCGCATCTTCATAGCACAGCTACATAAATAGATAAAGTGGGGACATCTCACACACGGCCATCTGACCCCAAACTAGCTCTGCCATGGTCTAAGAAAACAAGGTCTTGCATTTGGACCACGTGACTTGACACAAGCCTACGTCATCATGCTGTTCATCCTTGTCTATTATTCGACATGATACGTGGTCTGAATGCAAGACCTAGTTTTCTTAGACCATGGCAGAGCCTGCACTATGGGTGTCAGACAGCCGATATACATTATTATAAATATACAACATTCAGACACAAGGCAAACACAAGTGCTCATCAAATGTTTGCCCTGGGCGGGATTTGAACCGGCGACCCTGTGATTAGAAGGCAGACGTACTGCCAACTAAGCTACGGGGCCATCATAGCATAGCATTGGTGGAAATGGTCACGTAGTTTCGCAGTATAGCTCCGTAGCACAGCTCTGGTGGAAAAGCACCCTAACACCACCGATACAACTCGCATTCAATTAGACAAGAGGAAGCAGGATAGCATTATATGAATGAACAGAGTGAAAAATATATCCGTTTGTGGGGTTTATTGTCTGTAATTAAATTGGATACATTTTTGATTTCCTTTGAGAAAAGGGTGACGAATGAAGAAGAGAATTAGTTAAACTTTTTGTTCAGGTTGAAATAAATAAAAATATGATGACAGGAATTATTATAAAAATAAAGTGAGGCAATATTACTGTGATACTTGGCATAATTTCATATAAAACAAAGTAATGAATGTGTTAGTAGTGACCCTGGTCCTCTTGTCAAATAGAATGATTATTACGTCGTCCAAGGCTTGTTTACCTGGTAAAAAGCGTTATCGTTTCGGTTTAACTCTACTGGAACCCAAATTATTATTGGTTCAAAGAGCGAAATTATTTCGGTATTCGTTCAATTAACCGGTTAAAGAACTAAAAATTTCGCTCGCTGCTCCGAATACCTTTTGTCTGAATGAGACAGTGTAAATGCAAGCGGCGCGCCGTCTCGCTTACTCTTACGCTTGCGATACTCGCGGAATTAACCTGGTATTTCCAGCGGCGATACCTGTTCAGAACGACGACGTTTCTTTCCGAGTGGAATTCAAAGAGCGTAATGCATATTATATCAGGTTAAAAACCTTTATTTAGGGGTTTTCAAAATACTGGTTTCAAGCCCTGACGTCGCGTCGTCTGAAACTTTCATAAAAATCAATTTTAAATATGCTCAAAAGTTACTAGTGGAAAATTAGTAAAGTTGATTTTCTTGACGGTTTCAGCAATGACAAATATTAAGTGAGGAATGTGTTAAAAAGTGTACTTTTGCAGTGAATGAGGTTTAAATTAAATATTGTATAGCTCTTAAAAGTACACGTCTCGTTGTGGAATAACCCTTACTGCGCGTGCACTTCTCAAATAACTCTAAATCCCAGTTATTCAGCCTTAATAAAATATAGTTATATACAATTTAACGTTCTCTAAGCAGTTTAACACAGAAGTTATAATAAGTATTAAGTGGACAGTGAATTGATAGAAGAATAGTTGTTTACTTCTTTTGCCAAAATATAAGAATCGATTTAAAGTAATATCTCTTATTCATAAACAAAAGTTATACAATATTTCTCTCTTTCCAACACTTGATTGTCTATAGTAGTTTCGTCTCTGCCTTTTTCTACCATTTGTTTGGTGTAGGGCTCCTTGAATCCGTTCCCTTTGCCCTATTTTAGGCAGTAAGCATAGACATTTAAATGTTGGAAAGGAACAGAATATTGTTTTGCTTTACTATAAGCAACGTTTTATGAATACAGATTGTTTTATCTCACGAGTGCAGGCTAGCAATGTAACTAGTATGTGTGTGTGTGTGTATTATATTATCTGTGGTAGTACGCACAGAAGAGCCCGTGTCAATACGCACTACACTACTGGTATGGCTTGCCTGCACACGTGAGATAAAATAACTTAATAGCGAGATGTAAGGGCGCCTCCACATTACATCGCACTACTAGCGACTTAATGTGAAGGCGCTTTAATAAAGGAAAAGCAGCCAAAGATCGGACAAAATGGCTTATTTAGATATTGTTAGAGTCCAAGTCGCAATATGGTCAGGTTTTTATTTTTCTGGTATTTTTATTTATTTGGTAAAGTTGAAGTTAAAGGCATAGGTCGGAAAAATTGGCATCTCATAACAATAATAATATTGAGCCATATTTCTTGGAATGGAATAGACCGGCAGTCTTACAATACAACAGAAGTATGGACGATGATACGAGGAGATGCAGTTGTCTGCAATAAAGTCATGAATTCGAAACTGAAGTGAATATTTGAAAGGAGATGATTTTGGTAGGGAAAATATTTCTACTGGAAATTCAAGATCCATGTAGAAGGCTTGTTAGTAATTTTATTTAGGTATGAGAAGTTTTTCTGTATACTGTTTTTGTATATAAGCGACATGTATTGTGAGACTATTGAAATAAAATGATGAGGTTTAATAAATATTTCTTTTATTCATTTCTTTTCTTTATTATTAGATGTTTAGAACACGAAAAAGCTAAAATCTTAGCGTATCGATAAAATTGTGGTAATATTTTTTTGCATACAAAGATTATTAACATTAATGAAGAAAAAGAAATCAGGACTAAGCTTATATAGGGTGTAAATGGCTGTTTGGCAAATAGGACATGCTCAATCAATGGCTCTGATTTAATTTTCCTAAAGAAACTTTTGGAAACGATATGTTATTTAATTTTTTATGCAAACTGTAAGGGACGATTCGCCTCGACTCGAAAAGTGATTTGTAAAATCTTACTTCGAATAAAAACTATTTGACTTTTGAGTGAAATTCCTATTCTGTATGGAAGTGTTTCGTTTCAGTCAGCAGTTTCTTAGGGAAAGTTATTCAAACAAGTAGACACTATCACCCTGTATTTTTAAATTCTTAATTATTAAGGAATAGAAAAAAAAATGCGTGTCCGTGTCAAACGATTTTTATTTCTTTGGTTTTATCCTAAGAGCTCGCTATCAAAGTGCCTTCGAGGCTCCGAGACAAAAACATACGAATCGACCAAGTCAATTCAATTACAACATTAATTCACTAACGCAGGTTTTCGACTCGGGCAAATAAAACAAAATATCTCGATATATCACAATAGGTGCATAAAATTATAACTGAATTTTAAACCAATCTATTGATACAGTCGGCATAAATAACGTCTATTTCGTGAAATTACAAACAATACTATTTCTCGTTTAATTGAAATTATCAAAACAGTCTTTAATTTTTTGGGAAGTTCGAGTTAATGAATGACAAAAGCACTGGGCCAGAGTGGTCGACAAAGGCATGTCCACTGCAATTTAGCGAATGCTCGAGCCCCTCGGTAGGGACTGTTATACGAGTAAGCCACGGATACGCTAATGAACAAACAAACATTCTTTTTACTTCTCCCTGTAATTTCATGAAACAGACACCTAAATATCCCTTCGGCCGCGTACGAAACCGATGATTCGATACCATTTACGGTAGAAGAAAAAAGACATCTTTATATGATACTAGTTACTTTGCATTACATATAAATAATAAAAACTAGCAAAAGTACGCTTGTTGTTAAAAAGAAATCTGTGTCTTAAACTTGAATGATTGATTACAGATAATGGAAGAAAAATGTTAGATTATGGCATTAAAATACTAGAATAACTGTAAGCATATTCGTAATATACTATAATATAAACCTAGAGTTATTTACATAATGATTTTATTAATATTATACAACGCTCCAAACATGCGATTGTCTTTAAAAGAGTCTACTCAAAGACATACAAATTATTCATTCACGTATTTGAAGTTCAATAATTAATTTTTGTCTTTATAAAACTGTTATACAATTTTGTTAAACCTTGTTCTTAAATTATTATTGAGCTAAATGATCCATGTGAAATGAGTTTAACATAAGGTATAAATAAAATCTCCCTAGCCGTTATTGCTGATTTATCCTAAGCCATTACCTATATTACTTGTATATTTTAATACACGATATATAAAGACTACATTCACTCGACGAAACATTCATAAGATTAGGAAGAAGAAGAGAAAAATTGTTATCTCAGTAGAATTTTACAATCATTTTGTTTAAAGACAATAGAAATAAAAAGTTGCGATGGACTGGTTACTTAGCAGTGCTCTAATATGATTGAGCTCATTTGTTTTGAATAAAAAAGTAATACGACAAAATTAAGGAATAGGAACGCAAGCATTTTTATTATTCGTATTTGATATCAAAGTTTTACCAAAGGCTAAAAAGCAATAGAATATGGGTTTAATTTAAAGTATTATTTCTCAGTTTTACCTTACAATAATTTTGATAGCTAATTTGAAATCTTAGTTAATATTACAAATATCCGTATCCGCTGTGCTATGTCCGACATGTTTTCGATACGACAAACGTTTACCATTCGGTTCGGCAAATACAACATTGTTATTCTGCCAGAACTATGATGGACACGTACATTCTTCCTTTATGATTGCGCCACGTCCTAAACATGTCTCCAACATGATATGATGTCGGCGGCATGGCAACGGATTCGTCTCGCAACGTATTTACAAATTTTTAATCAATAACAGTAATACTTTTTATGAACACTTTCATCTAATTTGTTATTTTGAACTCGTCATCCACAATTTTATTACTTTTACTAAAATTTTTAGTTATTATTATGTCGATTGAATTAGTTTTCAATCTTATCTATGTAATAAAACTGTATAGATCGAATGTCTGTACATAGAAATAAAATGCTAAAAACCGAGTCTGGGGGATGTAAGAAGTAATAAAGAACACAATATGCAGTATTTTCAATTTTTTTGTTTGTACAGGCTAATCTCCGAAACTGTTGGACCGATTTGAATAAAATTTTGCATGGTGGTACTTTATATCCCTGGTCAACATCTTAGATAGTTATAACCGCGAGAAAATATCCCATTCCTTCGGAAAACTGTGCACGGGAAAGTCAAATAAAAACGCGGGCATAGCCATGGGCGGACAGATAGTTATTAAATAAAAACCAATAAATTGGGTTAGTAGTTAGTACACTGTTAATTGATGTGTGAAGTAAAACTTAACTAACGGTTACAATCATATAATTCGTCTTGCATATTATGATGTCAATTCGGTAAAAACAGTACAGGTCAAAAAAAACGTATTTTCATGAATCCTGCAAAATTATTTTACAAACCACCACTAAACAGCATTCATAATAAAATCGTCATACAAAGTTAACATTTAAATCTACATAATGTTGTTAGCTCTACTAATTTAAATAATTATAGATGAGGACGGCTTTTATGATTTTCGAACTTTCACACATGGAAACTACACATGAGCTTCAATAGCAGTATTGTTATAATCAAATCGAGTAAATCAAACGTATGCAGTAGTTTTTTAGAATATATTTATTGCACGCAATCTTCAATAAATTTTATTTTGAATATCTGGTAATTTTGTTTATTATCGTTACAAATCTACTTATTAATGAACAACGTTTTTCATACTTTGGAAAGCACATAATATTTTACACATTTCGTCATTTTCGTAAAAAAATGTATGCGCACTCTTTTTCTGTATGTGAAAGAGTCAAGCGGACAAGAGATGCTAAATATTTTGTCTGATTTTGGTTCTCCAAATAATGGTCTTTGTTTGTTCAATTTGTCAATAACGAGTAGATGGTCACAATTTGAAGCTAGTAGTAGCCAAACTAGAGTAGACAGCCGGGTGCTGCTTATATGACACGCTTGGCAAAATGTCTCAGCCGCGTGGTAGTTACACTGCTTGTAAGTGGTGTA